>RJWJ010008790.1:0-52198 GCA_004363605.1 Indri indri
TGTCACCCTCAGGTTTGGTTTTTTCACATAATCCCACATTTCTTGTAGGCTTATTTCTTTTCTCTTAATCTTCTGCTCGATTTCTGTGACTGACTTATTTAATTGGAAGGAGTTGTCTTCAATCTCTGAGATTCTTTCTTCTGTTTGATCTACCCTGTTCTTCAGGCTTTCCACGGTGTTTTGTAGTTCCCTGAATCAGTACTTCATTTCCAGGAGATTGGTTTGATTTTTCTTTAATATTTCAATTTCTTTAGTGAATTTTTCTTCCAAGTCCTGGATATTTTTTTGTGGTTTCTTTGTGTTGGTTATCCATTTTTTCTTGAATATCATTCAGTTTTCTTACAATCCATGTTTGAACTTCTTCTTCTGTCATTTTAGTGTTCTGAGTTTGGTGAATGTCCATTGCTGGGGAGCTGTTGTTCCTCTTTGGAGGTGTGCTTTCCATTTGAGTCTTTGTACTTCCAGAGTTCTTTCACTGGTTACTTCCCATCTTGATCAGTTGTTCCTTCTTGCGTTTAGGTTTTCGTTTGGATAATGACATGCCCTGTTTAGTCTCTGAGCCAGTAGGTGCTGTTTGTTGGTGAGATTCAACCACACCCTTTATGATGAATCAGTAGATTCAGTATATGCAGTAAAATCATGTGCAGGATGACCTCGGGTGCAGCTTGTGCCTCGGGTGGTGGATGGGGTCCTGGGATTTCCAGGTGTGTCCTTATTCTCCACCTCAGTGGGGGCAGGACTGGGAGTGAGTCTGGGTGGCGCTGGGTTGGGTAAGCCTGCCCTCAGGCTCCACGACTGCAGTTAGCAGGGGTCAAAGTTCAGCTCTTTGTTTCTGTGCAAAGCTCCTGGGAGGGGCTGAAATGGCTCCACTCAGCTTAAAGTCTGGGCTTGGGGTGTGGGCCTGTCCAAGACCCGCACTCTGTAGCAGGTCTTGCTCCCCTCCACCCTGCCCCTCTCCATGGCCTCTCCCAGGCCTCTGCCAGCAAGCGGGACCTCAGGCCGATGGATCTCCCCTGGCTGTGATGTGGGCCAGGAGGTTCCCTACCCAGGATCGTAGCCTGAGCTGGGTGCACAGCCCTCTTTTGGGAGGAGGGTTGCCACTCCAGCATGCTGATCTGCCCCTGAAGGCACACACTCTTCAGTAGGCTCTTTCACAGATCTCTCTTCTGTGCCCCAGGGAAGTATGATCCTGACCAGGGTATATGGGGTCTGGTCTGCAGCCCTGTCTCCTGGGCCCTGGAGATCAATCCCTGACCCTTCCAGGAGGAGGGCTGCTAGTCTTGAATCACCTACAGGGTGCCCAAGCTGGCTTGATTTCACTCCACCTAGGGATTTGCCCTGCTCTCCTGGAGTCCCCAGGCAAGTAGCACCTGGGAGGGCTGGTGGGTAGGTAACTCGTAGTCTGAGTACCCCTCAGTCTGCTGTAGGGCCCCAAAAGGAAAGGTCCTGTTCCTTGGAGATGCCTCTGTGTGATGGCTAAATTGTCTCTCTGGGCACCCACGGGTAGGGAGGGGGAAGGAGAGAATGGAGTAGTATGGCGTCTGCCGATAGGCTTGGGTCTGTGCCTGGCGGGGTGCCCCGAGGGGGCTAGGAGCCCATCACTGAGTCTGCAATGGGCCACTGCTCACTTATGGCAGCCGTCTCTGGGCTGGTGTTGGCAGGTCTCTCCAACTGCTCAGGAGCCCACCAACAGTCCGAGATGCAAGGAGGGGAAAGTTAACTGCTCCACCTACCCTTGTTGCTGGTCTCCAAGCCTCTCGGGACCTTTCTCCTTCCAGTTCTCCTCCTCAACGTCTTCCCATGGAGTCTCCTGTAGTTTCAGGCACCCTTTGTTCCAATCCTCACCCAATCTATGTTTCTCTGCTAGCTTATTTTTTCTCTTTCTTCTAAAATTGATGTTTTTTGCAGAGACACTCTGACTGGCGGCTTTTCTCGTCCACCATCTTAGCTCCGTCCTGTATGTGCTATTTTATCCAACCAACTTCCTCTTCACTTGGTTGACTCCTTCTCTTTCTTCAAATTTCTGCCCATTTACCTTTGTTATACAAACTTTCTGACCCTCACAGACTAGATCAGGTCGCAAGAAGAATGTTCTCTTTGCTTCATTTACTTTTCCTACATATCTCATATAACAGTTTCTAATTATATACTTACATCTTTATTTAATTGTTACTTGTTTTTCCAGCTAAGCTATGAGCTCCATTAGGGTAGGGCTCATGTCTGCTTTTCTCACTCTTCTCCATACCCAAGTCTGGTATCTAACACAACATGAATGCGCAACGTTCAAAGGAAGCGTATCATGTTTGCTTCAGTAACTAAGGTGGACTAAAACTGAGATGTGACTCTCATGCTTAGATCCAACTCTGCAGAGCCAGAAGAAAAGAGCAAAGGGTTACCCAGAATCACATTTTAAGTAGTGACTATCTGCAGCTAGATATGAAATATAGGTGGTGGCAACTGCTTTTCTTATTAAAACATGGTGGCAGCTGATGGCCATGTGACAGACTATGATAGGCTTAAATAAAGATTGCCTAAATGAGTCTGGGGCTTTGCTACTAACTGGAGTAAGTTTTGGGTAAGTTATTTAGTTATCATCCATCTCAGTTTCCTCATGCATAAAGTAAGAATATTACTTTGCGAGATTTTTGTAAGGATTACATGAGATTTTCTATGTAATGATCTTAACAAAATGATTGACATATAACAAGCCTTCAGTGAGTCATCGTTATTATCATAATCAATCAGTAGTAGTAGAAGTATTTACCTGAATTGCCATTTATGAATGTTACTTTTGTTTCATCCACACTGAAATAATACATTCATTCATCCTTCATCCAGCATTCATTCAAGCAATAGGCCCTGGAGTAAAACCTGCTTCCTGCCTTCCAACTATTTTCTGGATAAGCAGACAGTTTTGAACTTAACTACAAATGCTCTTCTCAGACACTCAGCTTTAAAATACTCACAAATACTGGGTTTTCTGTTCTTCCTCAAGCCCCTATACTCCATTTATTTAGGCTTCCATGCCCTCTTTCTTTTTAAAAGCTTGAACCATCCTTGTTCATCCCTGAAGTTTCTCCTTCTAGAGAAAAGATATTGTCCTCATGTCCTCTTGTTTTCCACCCTGACATCAGGAATATATGGGCTAAATTGAAAGTTGTCCCCACTGTGCATAGGTAGAGAGTATGAACTGGATTGACAAGATGTGTCATCTGAGCAGGCACATTTCCTGGTAAGCTATGGGACAAAAGTAAAGTGCAAACTTCCACTAGGACAACCTACGATGCTTGATACTTGAACTTTGAGACAGTTTGTTTATGAAGGCATAGAAGAAGAGAAGAAGAGACAGAGCAAAGAGCAAGAAAGTGTCATTCTCAATCACATTTTCAAACACACAGAGAACCACCAAAAGCTATGTAATCTGCAGGTATGTGTTAATAATATGCTCCTGTACAGGTGAAGGGACAACATTTCATTTGTAGCTCATTAAAAGGATATTTCATATTGAAAGCTCAAAAGCTTAAGAAACATTTTTTGAAATGTTGATCTCTTTAGTGTAATCCTTAGTTGCAATTCTTAAAGCAGTCTTCAGATTTAAAAGCCATTGTAAATATTTTGAATAATATTGACTATTACCCCTATAAGAGAAATACAAAATAAATGAGTGTATTTACAAATAGAAGTTGTATGTACATAGGAAGTAGAGGCTATTTTAAAATATCCATAATACATTTTACATAAAGGATTAAACTTAAAATATTCAAATTTATGTGATAGAGTATATTAACATGGTATATGCCATTGTATTGTACTTGTCAATACTCACACTCTGTCTTCTGAGAAAATCAAACTAAAAAGATTATAATACCAAAGAGGTTTAGTTTAGAATATAAAGCATTAACTTTCCCTATTATTAAACATACTTTTTCCCACTTTGCCATAGCATTCCATTTGTCTATTTTTCTAGTGCATTTCTCTGTTGAGAAATCAGTTGGAGCTGAGGAATGTTCCCCATAGAGAAATTGCAAGTGAAATCATTACAGGGAAACTTTTGTACATTAACCTAAAATTATTTCATCTTTTAAGGAAATTGAGCCCTGAAATTATTAGTGTTTGCTTTGTGTTGACTGCAGTGAATGCCTTTTATTTAATTCTGTCTTAAGTGGAAGTTTGTTCCTTTAACTCTAATATCATTCTTGAAGCGGGGGAAAAAGAAGCAATTTCAACACTATTACTTCATAGAAATCCTCTATATTTTACTAAGAAATCAAGCCAAGATAATTACTTCAAGTTTTTTGTCCCTAAAAAAGTAAAAGTTGAATGCCACCACACAATGCTGCAAATGTCATATTTCTAGTAATTCTGGTGGGAGTTATTTACAAAAAGATTTACTTTGCCTTCAGGGAGACTATTTCTTCCCTTAATTATTTTTGACTTCTCACCTATTACACCTTAAGCTTTCTCAGAGGGTAGCAATTGAATGAAAAGTTCTCTTCGAACATACGTGAGAAGAATATGTTGAAGAAAAAAGAAAAAGAGAAAAGAAAACTATCACCACTCTGCTAAGGCAGCTAAGTTTTCAAATTCTGGAGAGCTGTTGTGAAGCTGGAGTTCTCATGGAATTAGGTTTGGCTTTCTCAAAACAAAGGGGAGTGATCGGTTATGCTTAGGGACTGCTTACTTGCTCCACTTTCTTTTCTTATAGATTTCATTTTATTGTTTCAAAACAGCTACTCTACTCTCAAGAGCCACCTCCCAGAATGTACAAATCTTATTTCAAGCAGTAGCTGCCTTTTTCTGTCAGAATTTTTTAAAAAATAAACAACTGTAAAAAGTCTCATAAAAAAGAAAAATTTTAAATATACCTGGATCTGCCTGAATCTTGGAGGCCACATCTCTGCCTTATAGGTCTTTTTCATCTTATTCCAAAATCTTTCTCACAATAGAAAGAAGTAGGAGCATGATAGTATCTACGCGTTGTCAGAAATATAGTGCTATGTATGTTTTCTTTTTGAAATAAATTCAAAATTCTTGATATATTTGGATAACTTTAATGTTTCCATGTTAGTTTTATTATAAGGACTAAATACAATCTTCTACTAATAAATACATTTATTTGGAAATACTGATATAAATTGGAAATGAAAATGATTCATCCTGTATTTTCTCTCTCTCCCTTATGAATGTACAAATCAATGACAATTATGATCAGTTCTCTACCTTTATCAATACATGCCACCAGCAGTCTCTACAATACCACCAGTATAACCTAATTCATAATTGAATGAAAAATTGACTTTCAGTGCCCATGAAAATTCCTTGTGCATTTTTTCTAATTAGAATGATTCATTCTATTGGTTGATATCATGTAAAATGCATGGAATCTATATAATATTTGTTAGTTAATTAGATTTCTTTAAAGTTCAGCTCATAAATAAATCAAGAGGAATCTGCTCATTCACCTGTTAAAAAAGATCTATCCCAGATTGAACAATAATAAAAATTCCTAAAATTGGTATAGTTCTTTCTAGATTGTAGACTTTTCAGACAATAGCACACATCATCTTCAAAATCTTCATGATCATAGCTAACATCACTTGAGACTTACTATGTATCTAGCGTTGTTTTAAGCGGTTTACATGAGTTAATACGGTTAAGCCCTTAACAATACAATAAATTGAGTTTTATTACTTTTGCTCTTTTAAAGGGAAGGAATCTGAGACACAGAAAGAGTAAGCTAATTTTCTAAGATGACTCAGCTTAGATCAATGATCTGGCATTTTTAACAACTATTTGCAGTTGAGAAGCTGGGAGTGGTGGAGCTAAAAAGCCTTCTAACTCTGACAAAATCCTATTAGAAGTGGAATAAGAATTGCCATATGATTGAATCTAACCAATATAGGTGGTTGAAGATGTATTTGCAAAGACAATGCTTAAAGAAATGAAAGAAACCCCCTGCAAATTTGAATCAGTAGGTCCAGGATGAGAGCTGAGATCCTACATTTGTAACAAGGTCACAGCTGATATGGATGTTCCTGCTGCTGGTTTACACAAGTTAGGTAGCAAGGAGCTAGATCCTCCATTGTTCATCTCTCTTGTACTCTAGGAAGTGAATAGAGCCTTATACCTCTGATTCCTGAGGATGTTTGTTTAATTTGAAGCTTGAGCCTTGGAAGTGATTTTTTTTATTAAGACCTTGACAGAAAGAGACAAAGCTAATAGAGATGTATCAGACAAATCTTAAGCTCAGAAGGCCCTCCATGGATCAGAAGACTCATAAGGATTCATCACCTTGTGGGATACCCATGAAGACCTCACAATGACAATGCACTCCACAGCCAACAGAAGTCTGATACCATCATACCCAAGTCTCTGTCCTTCTCAGTAGATTGAACATGTCTCAGGCTCAACCAGTATAACTTATACTTCAGCTCCTGACCCAGCTTGTTCTTCCTATCTTCAATACTCATTCATCCAGGTTCATGATAGACAATATAAAAATCAACATCATTACCATCAAAACATCATCAATACCAGCTCTCTATACATGTGACATTCTTTATGCCATTTACTGAACCTCTGTACTTCTGATAAAGAAGGCAATTCATTTCTCTTCTAAAATGTATACCTCTGATGCTCCATAAAAGACATTTTTTTACCATGTTTTATATCTTCCAGTTATAGTGTTTGCCCTTCTCTTTTCTTATGCAAATACATGTTCCTTGGTTTCATACATCTCTTTTTAACAACTTTGAATCATATCAAAGTGGACTAAGGGCAGAAACTAGAACAGAGTATTCTAAGACCCCAAAGAAAAATTTAATAATATCCTGTGGAATCTACGAAGGTCACTATGGCACACCACAGTTTTGAAATTTTACCATTCATAAGAATCACCTGAAGTCTTTTTAATAGTACAAGTTGTCAGGCCATACCTCAGAAATTCTGATTTACTAAGTATAGAAAGGGATCTAGGAACTCGTATTTTACTTATCTCCTCAGTATTATAATTCCTGCAGTCTTGGATCTTCTACTACAAAGCACAATATAGTCTAAATAATCCAGAGACATGTGTCTTTATCTGGTCTCAATCACAAATTAGCCAGGGAACATTGGACAAGGTGCTTGGTCTGTCTGGGCCTTAGTTTAACATGTGATTAATTTTTAAATATCTATTCCAGCTTTGTTATTTTATGATCATATAAATATCTAGTCACCCAACTATACTGAATGCAAAAAATAAAAAATGTTTTCATATAAATGTAGTAGAATAAAGATAAGATAGGCCCAAGGAGAGAATTAGAGAGTAAATCAGAGACAAAGGTAAAGGGATAAAGAATCACTCTTAGTCATCAGCTAAAGTTAAATACAGCATCCTCAACAATTAATGTAACTACTCTTTGCAACTTAATCTTATAAAATTTAGCCATCAAATGTTTCTGATACATGAAGTGTTTTGATTTTTTTCTAGTTTATTCCTGGATATAGAAGCCAGCATGCCATAGGGAAAGAATGTCCTGATGCTCAATCCAAGATCAAATTATCTGAATTAGTTAACTCCAGGATAGAAAAAGTTAGGGCTGTTGCTTCAGGATGACAGATTCCTTTGGCAAAACAGGCTGAGTTTCACTGGAATAAATTCTCATCCTGTAAAGTATTTCTGAACAGGGATTGAAGAGGAATGTTCTCATCATGAAGCCTTCTCCCTGATAACTTTCGGATATTGTAGAAGTCTCCTTTGAGTTATGATAATGAGTTATTACCTCCTACCCTGAATTGGTGCACACGTCGTCTTCCTGTTGTCTTCAACGCAGCTGCTTGCATGCAGTGGAAATGAGAAAATTTTATGAAATAATTATCTTCAGAATAACTTTGGAAATTTATGAAATTAAATGCTATTTATTCATTAACATTTGAAAAACCAGAAATATCTTTCCATCTGCCTTTGATGAAATCAGCCCTTTATTCAGTTCAATATTACCACAAATTAGTCTGCTTGCTTTCATAGCTTTTCCACGCTTCCCATTTCCTTTAACTCTTAGAAGTGATGCTCACTATAGCTTAAAGACAATGCTCTCTGCTGATGAAACAACCACAAATTACAGATAGACAATACAGGAACCTTTAATAAGCTGAATAGAAGTATTTACAATATGCATCTATGTGTGACTGTCTGAAAACTTTTGCTTAGATTTCATATTTTACTTTCTATGGCTGGTTTGATGGAAGTCTTAAGAGAATAATACCATTCTGTAGCTTTTCATGATTACCATTGTACTCTGTTATAAACTGTATATTCTTCATTTAGATATGCTAAACAGTTTTTTCTTTTTTAATAATGGGAAAGATCTCTTTTTATACAGTGTTCAGAATGAAAATTAATATTAATATTGTTCTCCTCTGGGTTAGTAAAATGAATTTCAATAACTTCAACCAAATGTGGAAGAGAAAAGATGGTGAAATAAATGGACGAGATTTGGGTGTAAGTTTTCAAAGTGTTTAGCTAATAATGACTTACACTTAAAGTTATTTTTATTGATTTACAAACATAAAGTACTTTCATCATAAGGAAAGCAGATTGGTAAGATCAAGTTAAGTTCAGTTACTTCTGCTAACTTCGTTATATTTAAATTGCTCAGGTAATACTGGAATTTATTCTTACATATTAAGAATGATTTGGATCAGATCGGACCTCTGTAGAGGCAGCACTCCATTTCTTGTGTAGCACAGGGCTGATTTCATTTTCCATGTTTTGTTTTGCTTTTCTCTAATAAATTAATGTCAAAACTACTACAGCTGATAAAACACCTTTTATAGTTTGCTTTCTTCTCTTTCTCTGTACACCTATTGTAAAAGTTTAGTATTTTAGCAACATTTTCAGTTAAATGTAAGATTCTTAGGTGATTGTAATAGTTGGTAATTCTCTATCTTAACAAAAATTTAATTCTGAAAAAGGCATTGGATATCTTGGAATTAAATATTTATTATGTTCAAGACTTTGATCATGCATTATTAAAAATGTCATTCTCATAGCATTAGGCAGAATTCCTTTGTTTTTACCTATTTTCATGAGCTTTGTCCTATAATATATGAGTGTAATATATATGTGTAATCACCAATAAAAATGAATGCCTTAAACTCTCCAAGAATGTGAGCCAGCAATGATGTCTACAGCTGTCAAAGACAACAGAGGAACTGACAAAGTCTAGAGGGAAAATCGTATTCCAGTTTTCAAGGCAATTTGGTGTCTTTATTTCCTTATCTTAAAGATGAGGATGATTTTTGTTAATCTTTCACTGTTTTGTGTTTAGATCAATATATCATAGGGTAAATGTTGATATTCTCAACGTAATATTAATAGAAACTTAATCATCTACCTTTTTGTTGACAGTCTTAGGTTTAAATTAAACTGGTAAAGCCAGGAAAACCATATCTCAGTATTTATAAAACTAGATGTCAGCTGGATGCTAAAGGTTACCACATGATAAATACACACACACACACACACACACACACACACACACACATATGAATAAAGAAAGACGAACATTAGTAAAAACCTTTGCATCTCTTATTGGGATACTGAGGATCCCAATATCCTAGTATTTCATACATTTTTTGCTTATGCTTTATTTTCTCCATTTTATTATCGTCACAGTGGACTTTCCTGACTTAGTATTACTATTTCCCCTCTCCAACCTACTTCAACACAGTGCTGCTACTTAGTCATCTTCCTATCCTTTCTATTGATTAGGTTGGCAATGACCATATCTGTCTTGCTAACAATTAAATCCTCAGCAGGCAACACCTGAGCTTCCAAAGGCACTCAATGCTTGTTAAGAATGAATAGATAAAGAATTGTTTTTTGCTGCTTTAAAAAAAATAAGTGGTTTCACATTTCTTATAGAATGAAATTCAAATTCATTACCATGGCCTTCAGGGTCTTTTCAGCTGGCTGTGCAACCTGTCTCATCCATCTTTCATTGTTCATTCTTTCTTCCTACTTTGTGAGCAATGTATATCAAATACTTTCAACTTACTTTTCTCCAATGACAAACAAGACAGTTGACATTCACAGGCATGACACACTTCCATGAGTACAACTTCTGGCATAGACATGGGTAGTATGAGTTCCAGAGTACCAGTCATAACACCACCCTTTTGTTTCCCACTCAGGAAATCTTATTAGAATGCCACTGAGTAAGCCTGACATTATTTTAATGAGCACTTTCAATCTACTTTATTTTATAAAAAAAATTAGGAAACTTCTGTGCATTTAGCTGTTATTTTTAAGATATGGTTGGTGAAACATCATTCCATTGAGACTCCATGTTTGAAAACCATTTTAAATAATAATATTTAACATAGTCTGTTTGCTTTCCAAATATTGGGGATTATGTTAAGTACTTTATACCTATTAAATTTCCCAGCAACCTGTAAAGTAAATACTGTTATTCTGATTTTACAGAACATAAAATTTAAGTCCAGGGAGCCTAAATAATTTACCCAAGGTCACACATCTATTCACTTTGTTTTTCTATTAAAAATTTGTTTTAATTTGCATTTCCCTGATGATTAGTGACATTGAGCAGTTTTTTCATGTTTCTTGACCATGTCTTTCTTCTTTTGAGAAGCATCTCTTCATGTCTTTTTCCCCATTTTTTAATAGAGTTGTTTGTTTTACCGTTGCTGATTTGCTTGAGTTCTTTGTACATTCTTGTTATTAGGCCTTTATCGGATGTGTAGCTTGCAAATATTTTCTGCCATTCTGTAGGTTGTCTATTTGCTCTGTTGATTGTTTCCTTAGCTGTGCAGAAGCTTTTTAGTTTAACCAAATCCCATTTATTAATTTTTGTTATTGCCATGATTGCCATTAGGGTCTTTTCCATAAATTCTTTGCCTAGGCTGATATATCTAGAAGAGGTTTTCCTACATTTTCCTCTAGAATTCTTATGATTTTATGCCTTAGATCTAAGTCTTTTATCCATCTTGAATTAATTTTTGTGTGTGGTGACAGGGAATAAAACTCAATGGAGAGCAACCAGGGGAAGAGGGAGAAGGAGAGGGAAATAAATCAACCCAATGGGTACCGTGAACACTATTGGGGTGATGGGTACACCTATAGCCAGGATTCAAGCATTACAAAAATGATCCATGTAACCTAAAACATTTGTACACTTTTAATATTTTGAAATTTAAAAAATTATTTTAAAGTGTACTGAAAATATTTGTCAAACTATTTCCTTTCCCTGTCTCCCATACCCATTTCTTGCCTTGAGGGCTGACACCTAACCCACATACACACTTATACACACATTAAATTTCAGGGTCTTCAGTACCAACTCTTTGCTTTCAAATTCTATGATATTGTTATAAGTGAGAAAAACATTTAAAAAGTACTTCTTTATGAGAGTAGATATGATTATATAGGTAAGTATGCGACAGGCGTACTGGAGCTTAACACATGAAAGTTTGGATTTGGACGTCATTTTTGTTATTATTGCTTTAAGCATTACCATATGTCAAGGCTCAAAGGGCATATCCTATTTGTTTAAAATTTCATATCAAGTTGGATACCCCATTTCCCAAATTGATCAGACAAAAGTCTTTTGTTTTACACAGGAATGTTCTGCCTTCAACCTTTTCTCTTTGAGCAAACTATGCTCTGATTCAATACATACTATGTGGTTAAATATTTTTGAATCAAAGTTTCTATATAAAATTTGGCCATATCTCCCTGAATGTACAATGTTCGCTTCTGTAAAATGCTTTTTTTAACAATTCCACTTCTTTATTTTCCATGTATATAAAATGGAGTTGTGCGCACACACACACAAACACACAAAAAATTGTTTTTTACCAGTAAGGTTCTGTGATCCTCTCCTTAGTGAGGATATTTTGTATATCCTCCAACTTTTCCCCAAGATGCTGTGAAAAGCAAACATCCTCTGGGTAAACTTCTCCTTGAATCACATGCTTTACTTCAGAAACTTGGTAGCTATCGTCTTCATCTCAACAAAAGTAGCTAAAGGACCCCACTGGATAGCAGACACTTCTGTGGACACAAACATTTACTCTTAGGGTAACAAAACACGATATTTGTTAGTTGGTCCAAATGACCAATGTATTAAGGAAAGATTAAATATAAATAACAAAATTGCAATTAAAATATGGAATTTAGAAAGCCTTCTATTTTTAACAGGCTTATGATGTTGAAAAATAAAAGAATGGAAATGGAGATTGAATGTTATGACTGATAAAAAATCAGAAAGGAAAAAGTTTATGATGGATCCTTATTATTTGGTGATAATAAAGTGGACAAACAAATAATATTATAGAGAAGATAAATGGCCTCAAGCCCAGGGTCACACTGGTGTCCAGATGAACATAAGTAAACAACCTATTTTGGCAATATTGAAAAAGTGTGGCCAGCACTGAAAGATAAGTTAAAAGGGAGGAAACAAAGTAGAAAGGATTTGCCTCCCAGAGGCCGGCTAGATTCTTTTCAGATTAGGATACCATGATCATTTTTTGAGAGATGGAGAACTTGAACATAATTAAGAAGATTTAAATGCTTAAATATTCAGAAAATAAGACTATTTATGGCAGAGTTTCTCAACCTCAGCACCACTGACACTTTAGACCAGATAATTCTTTGTTGTGGGAGCTGCGAATCATAAGATATTTTGTAGTCTATGGCTTCTACCCACTAGCTGCAATAGAATCCCACCCCAGCCAGCTTACGACAATCCAAAATGTCCCAAACATCCTTCAGGGGAACAAAATCTGTCCTAGTTGATGATCGGTGGCTTAAGACAACTGCAGCCATTAATTTAGACCAAAAAGTGAAGGAGAAATTGTGGATTATAATGGATTCTTATATAGAAGAGTCTATTAACTGTTTTTTCATTCCACCAAAGCACAGACGCATTTTAAAACTGGATTTTAAAAAATTAGAGAGATGGGAAGGAGGCAGAGCAAGATGACCCAACAGGAGCCTCCACCAAACGTCCCTCTGCACGAACACCAAAGTCAACAACTAGCCATGCAAGGAAGCACCTTAAGAAGAACCAAAAATCATGTGAGTGATCCTAGTATCTGGTTTGAACATTATATCAAGGAAAGAGACACTGAAGAGGCAGCAAAGACAGTCTTGAGTTGCCTGCACCACCCTGCCCTCATTCCCCAGTAGGGCCGTGCCAGCGTGCTGAGTGAGGAGAGAGGCTGTGTGCCCAGAGGAAAGAGACTTAAGTGATTGTGGGACTTTGCATTGGACCGCAGAGCCACCGTGGCACAGGGGAACACAGCACAGAGCAGAATTCTGCCAGTGCCCATGAAGGGAGCATTTAGACCAGCTTGGCAAGAGGGAAATCCCCCACTCTGAAACTGAAGTTCTAGTTCTAGTTCTACCACTGGCTGACAAAAAGTGGCCTGGGGCCTGGAATAAATTCATAAGGCAGTCAGGCCACAAAGGCTGCAGTCCTTGGGCAATTCCTGCAGCTGTGCTGGCTCAGAACCAGTGGGACTGGGGTGCACGTGACCGAGTGAGACATCAGTAGAGGCAGCCAAGCCAATGCCTCTGTCACTCCTCCCCTAACTCCAGGCAGTATGGCTCAGGAAGAATCTTCTTTCATTGAGGTAAAGGTAAGGTGAGAGTTCAGAGGACTTTGTTTTGCAACTTGGGTATCAGCTGAGATGTAGTAAATTAAAATAAAGTACCAAGCAGACTCCTGAGGTCCCCAAGTCCAGGTCTTAGCTCCTGGATGGCATTTCTAGACACACCCTGGGTCAGAAGGAAACACACTGCCCTGAAGGGAAGAACCCAGTCCTGGCAGTATTCAACATCTGCTGACTAAATAGTCCTTGGGCTTTGAATAAATATCAGAGGTAACCAGGCAAAAGTCCCCAAGGGCTTTAGATGACACTGGGCTGGCTTCAGGTATGATCTGAAAGTCCCAGCTGCAGTGGCTATGAGGGAGTACCAATATCAGCAATATCAGCATCCTTCCCCCAATTTCAGCAGCCCAGCAGAGAGAGCAAGGGAAGAGAGTGAGAAATTTTCCTGAATCCAGGGAATTCTCCCATATCTTATCCAAGTCCATCAAGGTGGTACCACCAGGAGTCTGCAAGAGTCACAGCATTACTGGCTTTAGGGCACTTTTAGTGCTAATAAGGCTGTAGTGACCAAAGAGTTAGATCACAACACTCAATTCTCTTTGAATATTTAGAAAGCCTGCTCAAGAAGGAAGGCTTCAAAGAAGCCCAAACTGTGAAGACTGAAATAAGTTCCTAACTCTTCAATGCCTGGACATTGATGAACATGCACGAACATCAGCAACATCCAGGAAAACATGACCTCATAAAACAAACTAAATGGGGTATCAATGACCAATCCCAGAGTGATGGCATGTAGTAAATCCTTAACTATTGAGAAAACCATTGAATTTGAATAGACTAAACTCTCCAATCACAAGACATAAAGTGGCTGAATGAATAAAAAACAAGAGCCAACTATATGTTGTCTGCAAGAAACATGCTTCACCCATAAAGACACATATAGACTGCAAATAAAGGGATGGAAAAATATATTCTATGCAAATGGAAACCAAAAAAGAGCAAGAGTAGCTATAATTCTATCAGATAAAATAGATTTCAAGACAAAAACTATAAAAAGAGACATCAAAGGTCATTATGTTATGAAAAATTAATCAATTTGCAAAGAGGATATAACAATTCTAAATATATATGCACCCAATACACTGAAGCACCCAAATATATAAAGGAAATATTACCAGAACTAAAGAGGAAGATAGACACCAATACAATAATCATCAGAGACCTCAACACTCCACTTTCAGCACTGGACAGATCATGTAGACAGGAAATCAACAAAGAAATGTTGGGCATGTGAACTAGAGACCAAATGGACCTAATAGATATTTATAGAATGTTTCATCCAATGGCTACAGAATACATGCTCTTCTCCTCAGCTCATAGATCATTCTCAAGGATAGACAACATGTTGGGCCACAAAAAGAAAAAAAAAATGAAATTATGTCAAGCATTTTCTCTGACCACAATAGAATAAAACTAGAAACCAATAACAAGAGGAACATTGGAAAATATACAAACACATGGAAATTAAACAGTATGCTCCTGAATGACCCATGGGTCAATGAAGAGATTAAGAAGGAAATTTAAAAATTTCTAAAAAAAAAAAAAAAAAAAAAAAAAAGGCACACAACTGGATGCAGGAAGAGGTGTGTGGGGAAGGACCACCAGTGAGATCCTAAGGCAAGGCTCATTGGTCTGTCCCCATCCTGGCCTCCAGTGCCCACCCAGTTGGCCCACCAACCCTGGGAAGCCAGGGCTTTCAAATTTCTACCAGCCCTACAGTGAAGACACACAACAGCAAATCATCACTTTCCGTTTGGTATCTAAGAGAGATGAAAATGTTTATAATTTCCTGGAGGGAGGGTTATTAATTGGAGATTTGACAACAAACTGATTTATAGACATTATGCAACATTATATTTTGTCTTCTGTGTGGATTCTTCAGAAAGTGAAGAATTTTAGGTCTACTAAAATCTACTAAAGTCTAGATTTTAGGTCTACTTCAAGCATTCGTGGAAACATTAGACAAATGTTTCAAAAATGTCTGTGAGCTGGAGTTGATTTTCCACATAAACAAGGTTCATAATATTCTTGCAGAAATGGTGATAGGGGAAATGGTATTGGAGCCCAACATGAGTGAGATTGTTATGAAAATTGATGCACAAAATAAACTGGAGAAATATGAGGCTGGCTTAGCAGGAGCTCCAGCGCATGCTGTATCAGCTGTAAAGAATATGAATCTTTCTGAGACCCCAAGAAATATTAACATTGGTGACATCACTATACAAGTGCCAAACCTTCCCTCTTTTAAATAAAAAATTTAAAAGGCCATTCCCAGGTAAAATTCAGGGGGAAAAGTAATCTAAGTTTATCATGCAGTTGTTTACCAAAAATAGAGGAGGAAAGTCTTAACTTTTGCTCTTGTATTTAAGTCAAGGTACTATATAGAAATTGTGTAAAGTCAGTATGGAAGTTCAATGTTGCTTGTCTTGCTCAGTAATTTTAAAGAAATTGAGTAGTTCCTGTGTGACTTTTTTTTTCTTTTCTAAACTGCATTCCTATGCCCACCTACAGCATTCCTCTATGTATTGGCTACTACAATATTTCAAAAAGTGTTTGAGATATTTCTTTAATTATGTACAGCCCAAAATGTTGGTGTTTTGTATGGATGAAAAGTGCAGCATTCCTTAATTCATTCTTCTATTTGTTACACAATTGTTATTTTAAAAATCAAGTATGTATTTCATGAAAACATTATGACTTTTTTTTCTTAGTTTAAATAAACTCCAAGGTAACTGGACTTCTAAAGCACCTTTCTGTTTGCCTGATATCTACTTTAGCATTAATTTTTTTGCAACCCTCTGACTCAACAAAGTAAATAAAAGTATATTTTATCACTGTTTAAAAAATTTCTAACAAAAAAAATGAAAAAGAAAACACAACATACCAAAACCCATGGAATACAGTAAAACAGTAATAAGAGGAAAGTTTATAGCAATAAGTGCCTATATCAAAAAAGTAGAAAAGTTTCAAATAAACAACCTAACCATGTATCTCAAAGAACTAGAAGAAAAAGCAAACCGAACCCAAAATTAGAAGAAAAAAAATAATAAACATCACAGTAGATATAAATGAAATCAAAACAAAAACATTAAAAGATCAATGAAACAGACAGTTGGTTTTTTTAAAAAATAAAATTGAAACACCTTTAGCCAGACTAAGAAAAAATGAAAGAAAATCCAAATAAATAAAATCAGAGATGAAAAAGTAGACATTACAACTGACACTGCAGAAATTCAAAGGATCATTAGAGACTACTATGAGCAACTATGTGTTAATAAGTTGGAAAAACTACAAGAAACGGATAAATTTCTAGACACATAAAACCTACCAAGATTGAATCAGGAAGAAATCCAAAACCTGAATAAACCAATAAGTAATGAGATAGAAGTAATAAAAAGTCTCCTATCAAAGAAAAGCCCAGAACCTGATGGCTTCACTGATGAATTCTACCAAGCATTCAAAGAAGAACTAATACCAATCTTATTTAAAGTATTTCAAAAAATCAAGGAAGAGGGAACACTCCCAAATTCATTCTAGGTGTCTTGCATCATCCTGATACCAAAACCAAAGACACAACAACAATAACAAAAAGAAAACTATAGGCCAATATTTCTGATAAACATAGATGCAAAAATCCTCAACAAAATACTAGCAAACCAAATTCAATGACACATTAACAAGATTATTCATCATGATCAAGTGGGATTCATCCCAGGGAGCAAGGATGGTTGAACACATGGAAATCAATAAATGTGATACATCATATCAATAGAATGAAGGACAAAAACGATTTCAATTGATGCTGAAAAAACATTTGATAAAAGTCAACGTCCTTCATGATAAAGACTCTCCAAAAATTGGGTATAGAAGGAACTTACCTCAACAGATAAAAGCTATATATAGCAGACCCACAGCAAGTATTATATTGAATGGGGAAAAGCTGAAAGCCTTTCCTCTAAGATCTGGAATAAGACAATGATGCCCACTTTCACCATTGTTATTCAAGATATTACTGGAAGTTCTAGCTAGAGCAATCAGACAAGAGAAAGAAATAAAGGGTATCCAAATTGGAAAGGAAGAAGTCAAATAATCCTTGTTTGCAGATGATATAATGTTATATCTAGAGAAACCTAAAGATTCCACCAAAAAAAAAAAAACAGAACTGATAAATTCAGTAACATTGCAGGATACAAAATCAATATATAAAAATCTGTAGCATTTATATATGCCAACAGCAAACAATCTGAAAAAGAAACCAAGAAAGTAATACCGTTTAAAACAGATACCTAGGAATAAACTTAACCAAAGAAGTGAAAAATCTGTATAATGAAAACTGTAAAACATTGATGAAAGAAACTGAAGAGGACACCAAAAAATTGGAAAGACATTCCAAGCTTATAGGTTGGAAGAATCAATATTGTTTAAATGTCATACTACCCGAAGCTATACACAGATTCAATGCAATCCCCATCAAATTACCCATGACACTCTTCACAGAAATAGAAAAAAATCCTAAAATTTTTTGGAACCACAAAAAACCCAGAATAACCAAAGCCATTCTGACCAAAAAGAACAAAACTGGAGGAATCACATTACCTGACTTTAAATTATACTACAGAGCTGTAGTAACCAAAACAGCATGGTACTGGCATAAAAACAGATACATAGACCGATGGAACAGAATAGAGAACTGAGAAAGAAATCAATCCACACATCTATAGTGAACTTATCTTTGTTTTACAAAGTTGCCAAGAACATACATTGGGGAAAGAACAGTCTCTTCAATAAATGGTGCTGAGAAGACTGGATATCCATATGCAGAAGAATGAAACTATATCTCTTGTTACATACAAAAATCAAATCAAAATGGATTAAACACTTAAATCTAAGACCTCAAACTATGAAACTACTAAAGAAAACATTGGGGAAATGCTTCAGAACATAGGTCTGGGCAAGGACTTCTTGAGTAATACCCCCAATGCACAAGCAACCAAAGTAAAATTGGAAAAGTGGCATTACATCAAGCTAAAAAGCTTCTGCACAGCAAAGGAAATAATCAACAAAGTGAAGAGAGAACCAATAGAATGGGAAAAATATTTGCAAACCACCTATCTGACAAGGAATCAATAACTAGAACACATAAGGAGCTCAAACAACTAAGGAAAAAAATAATCTGATTTTAAAATAGGCAAAAGATCTGAACAGACATTTCTCGGAAGAAGACATACAAATGGCAAACAGGTATGTGAAAAAATGCTTGACACTGTTAGTCATCAGAGAAATGCAAATCAAAACTGTAATGAAATATCTTCTTACCCTAGTTAAAATGGCTTTTATCCCAAATCAGGTAATAACAAATGCTGACAAGGATATGGTTAAAGGGGAACCCTGTAAACTGTTGGTGGGAATGTAAATTAGTGCAACCACTATGGAAAACTGCATAGAGTTTCCTCAAAAAAAACTAAAAATAGAACTACCATATGACTCAGCAATTCTGCTGCTAGCTAGGTATATAGCTAGCTAGAAGGGAATTCAGCATATCAAAATATATCCACAATCCTATGTTTATTGCAACACTATTCACAATAGACAAGATTTGGAATCATCCTAACTGTCCATCAATGGATGAATGGATAAAGAAATTATGGTAGATACACACAATGGAATATTATAATATATAGCCATAAAACAAGAATGAAATCCTGTGATTTGCATCAACATGTATGGAACTGGAGAACATTCTGGTAAGTCAAATAAGCACAGAAAGACAAATCTCACATGTTCTAACTCATATGTGGGAGGTACATATTAAAAACTACTGGTCTCATGGAGACAGACAGTAGAATGAAGGTAACCAGAGGCTGGGAATGGTGTTGGGGAGGAGGGGATAAAGTGAGGATGGTTAATGGGTGCAAAAATATAGTTAAATAGTTAGATAGAATGAACCATATTTGATAGCACAACTAAGTGCCTACAATCCAAAATAAGTTAGGGTATACTTTAAAATAAATAAAAGAGTGGAATTGGAATGTTCCTAACACAAAGAAATGCCTGAGGTAATGGATACCCCAATTACCCTAATTTGATTAACTCGCATTGTATGTCTGTATGAAAACTCATATGTACCCTATAAATATATACAACTATCATGTACCAATAATTAAAAATAATTTTTTAAATTGGAGAAAAGGTTTTTTTGAGAATGTACAATGAATTTCAAAAGATTTCAAAATGGGTATCCATGGTATAATTCTGAGGTTGAAATACTATTTATTAGTGAAGGAGATTTTCTTGTGCCTGTGATACTTGATGAATTTTATTTATATTAATATTTTATGAAATAAATATTAAGTACTTCAAACATTCTACTGTTAAGAAGGAAATAATTACTATATAGGTGCAACCTACCCAGCTTTAACAATATGTGGTCTTATTTGCTTCAGATATTTTTCTTTCTTAGGTATTTTTGTTTCATTTATAACGTTGTAGTTATATCCAGCATGTCATCTTGCCCATCCTCATATGTACACATCCTGCCCAGGAGTAACCTGTGGGTTTTCTTTCTGTGTATGTTTTCATTGTACACCTTGACTGGGTGTATTTGTACCTGTGACACATGTAGTATTGAGTTGATAGTTTTGTGTAGTTTTGTACATAAATGGCATGTCTCTGTGTGTATCTTTTTATGTTTTATTTTCCATTCAATTTTATAGGCACAAGATTTATTCATGTTGACATATATATATATATATATATATATTTGCACAGTAGGTACAATGAAATGCTGTGAAGTAATCAAAATGAAAGAGCTAGTTTAATCACTTATAAATAGCACAAAAACAGATAAAATAAGGAATATGTACAAGACTATTTAGTTTACTTACATCCTCAATTTGGCCACTAAGCCAAGGAATGAGAATTCCAGAATTGAAAATGTTTGACCTGCCATAACCCTGACCTATGCAGAAAGGACCGAAACATGGTCAGAAAAATATCCAGCCTTTTTTTGTTTTCCATGGGAAAACCATTAGCTTCCTAGAATCTGAAAGAGAAATAGCAGTCAGATATCCATAGTGCTTTGGTGGACAGAAAAGCCTGATTCCTCTTGTGGGGGCAGAGGCCTGGTGAGCCTTTCCATGGGCCTAGCAGGATTTAAAAAAGAAATACATGGAAAAGCCACTGGGAAAAAACCTTGCACTCAACAGCAGCCTGTGTGTGACTCTTGAGCAGCAGCTTAGCCCTGAGCTAGCCTGTCTTTGCTGGGCAGAGCCTCTATATGAAGAAAAGGGACAGCGAGAATTACAGGGCGTCTGGGAGCTGGAGCCCTTTGTGGTAGAGCAGTATCTAGGGCTTAGCCTTGGGCTTAGAGGGACTTACCATAGTGACCATAGCTCCAGTGAAAGTGGCCACTCCAGGAGCTAGAAATAACACTGAGAGGAAGGAAACAAGCCCTGTGATTATAATGGAAGGCCTTACTACTTCTGGCCAGCGGTCCAGGTTAACAGACTTAGACAATTGTAGCAGAGACTCTTGAGCCATTGCCCAGTCTGGATGACATCTAGAGGAGGCTGAAGGTCCACTGTGTCCACTGATGGGCACTTGAGTGACAGGCTGTTGTTTTTATTGCTATTACTTTGGTCTATGTTCCTAGGTGCTGAGCAGTTTCCTGCAAAAGTCTAATGCCCCAGAGGAGACCCATGTGGAAAGCTAGAGATCCCTGGTACAGCTGAAGTGAGGAGGCCTCCAGTTGCACCACAGCGGTGGCAGGAGTAAACAGTGGACTTGAGGGGATGTGACATAGGGCAACTGGTGATACCTGGGAAATCATCTGAAATTCTCAAAAGCATGAAGTATTCCTCTAAGTCTTGATTAGCATTCCATTAGACTTAGTAACTTGTCTAATGTTAAAGTTCTTTGAAAAAATTCACTTTGATTTAAAGCTCAATATAACTGATAGGTCCAAGAAGATTCTAATAACAGTTTCCCTTATGCTGATTAGATAACTCTTTGTTTTTATTTTAGTGGCAAGAAGGAACACAATCTCATAATTTCTGAATTTAAGTCTTCTGTCTTCTAAAATAAAATGAGGATGCTGTGTTAGTTTGCATTTCCTACAAAAGCGAAGTCTGAGGCAATGTCTTTCACGTTGGTAGTTTATTTAGGATATAATTTCAAGGAACAGGAAGAAGGGAATGGGAGAGTGGAAAAGAGAAGAAGAAAAAGTCCAAACACATGTGCATTATCAAGTTGAATATCAGCTTAATCCTATCAAGACCTCCCCAGATTCATTATAGGATTGTCCACTGAAGAGATCCACCTATGGGCTCCTCCCTCATGAGTTAAGAGTTGCTAACTCCATCCCACTCCCAGGCTGTGCATCCCTAAGTGCCGAGCAGCTTCCTGCAAGGGTCTAATGCCCCAGAGAAGACCCATGTGGAAAACTAGAGATCCCTGGTACGATTGAAGTGAGGAGGCCTCCAGTTGCATCCCAGTGGTGGCAGGAGTAAATAGTGGACTTGTGGGGATATAAGACAGGGCACAAAGAGGTATTCCAACACAAATAGGGAATTTTCAAAATCAAATTTACAGACCAACTGCAAGTTATAAAAATGTGCTTCTTGATTTTGGCCAAAGTCCAAATATGAATAGGAACCATCAAATTTTAAGTTTGAGAAAAACATTACCTTGAGATGGAGCATATTTTTTTCCTGTTGAGTCTAAAATAGTCTTTGCAAAAGAGATTGGCAGTAGGTAACTTTTGGTTGGAGACACATTCTTAAATTTCAGTGATTTTTGGTTTTAGAGGGAACAGAGAGTAGTGGTAGCAGTAAGTTAATTAAGGAAATGATTACAGTAGATAGCATTTATAGGAAAGATTTGAATAGGCTTATCAGTAATAATTTTTGCATGGTTGGCAATCAGACTCCAGATGAATAGAGGAGACCTTATCTCAAACTTAGGGCATTCAGAAGCTGAGTCTATCAAATCATTATCAGGAATGCTATGAGTGAGATATAAATCCATAACTATAAAGACAAAATCTCACAGTTACATTCTGAAAATTCAGCTTTCAACAGGTAGAGTCCAAGATTCACACTGTTTATTTTCCT
This sequence comes from Indri indri, assembly GCA_004363605.1. Classification (NCBI taxonomy): domain Eukaryota; kingdom Metazoa; phylum Chordata; class Mammalia; order Primates; family Indriidae; genus Indri; species Indri indri. The sequence continues at coordinate 22,788 of RJWJ010008790.1, forward strand.
TCCAGAGGGCACTTGTGATCTGAGTGAGATAGTTAAAAATGCAATTTGATGTACCACAATACCCCACCTGAGTCCTATCTAATTTAAAAGTGGTCCAGTGCAATTCATCATGGGAGAAAAGAGAAAGCAGGAAAAGGAAAAAAAAAAAAAATGAGCTTCTTTGGCTACATTTAAATAGTGCTGAATAATGATCCTAAGTTTTGTTGCTAACCCAGCAAGTAAGCCGATCAATATTGTACAGAACCAAATGTAGTAGACTCAAAGTCAAATGCTATTTCAGAATACTTCATCATTTTTGCCAGCATTATGCAGTGCTCAAAATGGGACATATTTCATATGATCTCAGATATAGCAACGTTCCTTGTGAGTTTTAAGTATAACTGAGAATTCCAAGAAAAGCGAGAAGTCTGGGAAATTCATTCCAAATGTAGCATCTTAAAAGACAAAACTAGGTATCTACTTTTTTATATGTAAGTATTTCCTTTATTTTCAGTAAAGCAGATATTAAACCAATATTTAGATGATTTTTTTTGTTGGTTTTAGAGGAATGATCATACACAGTTATGCATTAGAGCAGCACCAGTTAAAATCTTATTATAGTAAACATTGTGTTAGATTAATCACTGACATTACAAACATAGTGTTTAAACTATACTTGTTAAACCTTTGGTAATCAAAATGCATCATGCCTGTGACCAAATGGATCTCTTTTTAAAATGAAGAACACAGACATTTTAGCTAATGTATTTTATCACATCAATATACGCCAGAATATATTGTGTGGGAAACAATTCTCTTCTTTCACATTATAAATGATTCTAATTATACTTTATCTCACCGTCAACTCCTTTTCTTCTCCATCATGACTTTCCAACTGATTTTGAACCAAAAGTTTTATTTTTAAGTTGATATTTAGTTTTTTAAAAAGACTTTCAGAACATTAAATAAACGTCAGTAATTCTGAGAAACTGAAAATCTATCACAGAGATGTTTTTCAAGGGAATAGCTAGTGTCAGGTAGAATGAACTGAGTCTGAGCATTTCTCATGTATTTTTGATATGTCTTTTCTCCTTGGGCATTCCTACCCACTTAGTAGATTCATCAATTTAGGGAATTCAATATGTTTTCTCCTTCAAGGAAAATAAGTATGATTTAATTTTCAAAGGATTGAAGTAATATTATTTTATAAAAAGTGGTAGATAGATTTTTGGGTTTTTGCTTTGCTTTTATTCAGGTGCTTTATCTGAGTAGCATCACCATTAAGTTGCTATTCGATTGGGAAATGTCAATTTTCTAGATTGCTAAAAAAATCAAGAATGTCAAGATAGGATATTTAGGAAAATTGAAAATATTTTAAATAGCATAAGAATAGAAAGAGAGCCATTCTGAGTAAGTACCACTTTCCTTCTAACCTAGCATTCAGACTGAGGAAGACATCAAAGAATTTGGAGTTTGTCTTTCTGAATGTCAAACTAAAAATTTCCAGAAGTACATTAAAACACCCATAGCATTCTAAGCGAATTATTATGACTGTTCCCCAAAAATATTTCCAAAACCATTTATAGCCCAGTAGTTGTTATTATTATTATTATTATTCCACATAATCTAACTGGAAGCAATTTCTATGTATTTCCTTCCTTCATTGGTAAAAACTAAGTATCGTTATTAACAAGTCCTCTGGTACATCCTTCAGTGCCTAAAACAGTGAATAGCTGAATTAGTTTCCTTCTGTGTTGTATGCTTGAGAGACAGTGTTTTTGTTTTTGCTTATTTGGGTGGGAAGGGGAAGAGAAAAGGTCATGCTTTGAAACCTCTACCTAAAGAGACCCCTGTACATCAATCAAGTTCTATTTAACTGGGATGATCTGGAAGGTGTACCCTTAAAATGTATGCCTAGAACTTTTGCTAATCTCTCAAGCCTCTGCTTGCTCTAGATGTATAAAGACTCCCTACAGATCAGTGAGTATTAACAGGTACTATTATTTTGGAGAAGTTCACAAAAGAAAAGCAAATTTAGTATTGCTTGGCAATAACCTGTTAAGGAGAACAGGATTGACAGCAGGCAATTTTAACACATTCACTAGAAATATGTACTATATCCTGAGAGAATACATCCAACACCTTCTGGAAGATTTTTCAAAAACTTTTGAAAACCTACTGATCACTGATGTTTTTATTGGAAACACTGATAGTAGAAGAATAAATCTGAAATCCATTTGTACTGATAAGTGTAAGCCTTTTACAAGGTTCAGTAAGTTGCATGAATTAATGTCTAAAGTGTCTAGCACAACATCAATTGCTGCATCATCATCACCAATATTATCATCATTGTGTCTAACATTTATCGGGGATTTACTACATATTGAGCACAATTCTAAGCACTCTGCATGCATTAACTTTTTCATCTTTACAAAAACCCTAGAAGGTAAACACTCTTATACCCCTAATATATAGATAATGTTCTTAAAATTAGTTGCAGTTAAAAATACTCAGATAGATGATAGATAAAAAGATTGGTATAGATAGATATTAGATAGCTTTATAGACATTAGATGCCTAGAATTAGATAGATACTGAAAGTAAACTATGCAAATGATGTCAAATAACATATCTATTTTCTAGACTATTGACCATGACGACAAAGAGCCTCTAGCCATAGGCAATGCTTCTACAAAGGACTGTATTTCCTTGATATGTAGAGTGATGTAGTGGACACTAGAGAAGATGGCTTACAAAGCTAACAGCAGTGATTCTTAGGTGAAGCAATTTCTTCCTCTCCTTCCATTACCACCCTCCACTCACCGGACCCCTACAGAGTCCCAAGACCCAAAACCAAAGTAAATAAACTGGGAAAGCTTAGAGGACATTTGGGTTTCAAAATTAACTCCTGTGAAGATCCTCAGAAAGATTTATTATTAAGATTTCATGGAATATAATGTATATTTTCTTAGAGTATGACAATATTTACGTTTTATAACAGAAGATGAAACAATTTGCAAGTATACTGTATGTCAAAAAGGCATATCCCTGCATTAAAATGTAATTTAAAAAATTTGAGAGAGGAAAAATGGATGGAAAAAATTGATGCTTACATTATAGACCACCCATTCAGGTTGTAACTATTAAAACTAAATGCTTTAAACACATATATTAAAAGGTGCCTTCAAGGGTAAGATGCGGTAGAGATATCCAGTTGGATATCCATGTCATAAAATGTCACATGGCAAATGGCATATTGCAAAAAGACTTGACTTTCTTTGCTGACAGTTTGATCTTTCACAAAATTAACAAAAGAATGAGCATATTTACTATTCTAAACTTGGCAGTGATCAATAATGACATAATTGGTGAACTAGCAATGTTCTTGAGAAAAATAAATATTGTCATGTTGGAGACGGTTAGAGATGCAAAAAGGAATCCAGAAGCATTCTTAGTTTGCAAAACTCATTCTAGGGAAATGATATGATATGAGTTTCTGACCTATGCTAGCTATTTCAGCAAGTGGTAAGTCCCACTCACTGAATGTCGTTTTTATTATATTCTGAGTGGCTATGTAAGAAAAAACTAGGAGGAATATTGAATAATTGTCATTTCTTTGAGGCTAAATTATATTTAAACTGTCTCAAAAATGTAGGTGATTATGCAGTCTAATTTTAAAAGCTTCTCAGCTTTAATATATAATAAAAATAAGGGGACAAACCGATGGTCTCTTTTAGATCAAGCAACTAACAAATCTCAAGCATTTCTCAAGTGCCTACTTTATGCTGAGAAATTAATGTAGTTGAAAACATTCGATTATTTTCCATCCTTCTTTTTCCAACTGAGTAATAGTTCTTTAACTTTTCCTCGTTTAAATAACTTAAAACATATACAATGAAATATTATATTCTAAATGCATATTTTCTTCCAACCCTGTGTTTTATATTTAAACATAGTTAATTATTTTGTCCTTAAATGCTTTTAGATGGTGCAATTTGTTCTTAATGCCTTAGCTTTCCTCTTCGTTCACACAGCTGGAGTGGAACATGAAGACTCCATGGAGCACGTCTCTCCGGGAGAACGTTTAAAAAAATCACAACTAGTAGGCAAAAAGCCATTTCCTCTAGTCAGGCTGTGGTTATCTTGATCTAGCATGACAAATTGGTGTTCCCAGAGTGGCTGCAAAGTAATCAGACTGTGACAAATGGTTTACTTATAGCAATTTGTTTCCATTTTACTGAAAATTTCCACAGTCTTAAAAAAATAAAAAGATTTTTAATGGTATTTGAACATTGTTGAAAGTGAACTGCTTGAAATGGACAAAGCTGGAATCTAGAATCTTTGTGCTCTCCCATAAAATGTGACCAGAAATGTGACTTTCTGGGCTGTAGATTTTTAGAAGGAAGCTATGCTTCATTCCACTGGTGACACTACCGAGTGACCCTAAGGCAGGACTTCCGAGCGCCACTCATAAAAATTTACCAGGTAGGGTATTTTAAAACCCTGCTGTCATCCTGAACTAGAGGGTCAATCACCATTTGGTTTGGTATAATTTATCTCTTTAAAAAATCTGCCTCAAGCCTGGCAAGATTTGCTCTTGCTGCAATATAAGAACATCCACTTGAGATTGGATTCTCTACAGCCTGGCCCCTCTTTCTGGAATGATAGTCCCCTATCTTTGCCTCCTTACTCTGATGTTTCAGCAAGTTCCCCTTTCGTCCTTGCTTGGAACCTCCACAGTGACAGACAAACTCATTTGTCCTGTGCTCTAACCGACCTGCTTCCCGGTCAGTACTGCCTTCTGGCTCTTTCTCACTTCAGTGAATCTACGGACGCCCTTCAAGTGATGCCCCCCAGGTCTTAGCAGAAGAGGCCTCCTTCTTCTACCCCGCTTTCATGGGGGAAAACAGAGTTGGCACATAGAATGGGCAAGGGGTAGTATTAAGAGGTAGCTTTGTATTAGGCAGATAATAAGTAAGGTGATTTGCCTATATTACTCTATTTCATCCAGTAAGGTCAGTTTTATTCTACCCATTTTATAAATATAGGTGACTCAGAATGATGAAACAGATTGTTAGAGATTAAGTTTCTGTGAAGTCTTCTTCCTGTTTCCTTTCTCAATATTATGTCTTATTTTTATCTCTCAATTCGTAAGTAGTATAAGGGATTTGTCCTTTCCTATTGGTTTGCATTGTGAGTTAATATAACTGACCAAAAAAAGTGTGAAAAAAAATCTATTTGTTAGTAGAAAAACAGTCGATAATCTAGATACTCAATTAAAAAGAAGGTAATGAATTCTTCAAGCTATTGCACTAAATTTCAATTCATACACATTCCATTTAAAATCACTAGCATTTCTCTGTACCTACTTGCTATTTTTATATTGCCCCTTTAATTTTATTGTTTCTTCTGTTACCTAAATACACACTGAAAAATAAATAAATAAAAAAATAAATATATACTGAATAAGAATAGGTCTAGTTATAATACTTACATAGCAATTTCCAGATGCCAGTATTATTTTCTAGTAATTATTTGAAAGTCTCTGCAATATCATAGGATTTCAACTAACCAAAGATTAAATCAGTCACAAGTCACGATCTCCTTCTCATGTTCTGCTTCGTTTTGCAGACTTTTCTTCTCAAACTGTTTTCCCCCACCCTTTTTTTTTCTTTTTTTTTTTTTTGAGACAGAGTCTCACTCTGTTGCCTGGGCTAGAGTGCCGTGGTGTCAACCTAGCTCACAGCAACCTCAAACTCCTAGGCTCAAGCAATCCTCCTGCCTCAGCCTCCCAAGTAGCTGGGACTACAGGGATGCACCACCATGCCCAGCTAATTTTTTCTCTATATATTTTTAGTTGTCCAGCTAATTTCTTTCTATTTTTTTAGTAGAGACGGGGTCTCGCTCTTGCTCAGGCTGGTCTCAAACTCCTGAGCTCAAACGATCCACCCGCCTCGGCCTCCCAGAGTGCTGGGATTACAGGTGTGAGCCACCGCGCCCAGCCTTTCCCCCCCTCTTAATGACCAGATTATTTCTTAAACATAATACATGTGACTCCTGTTGTGCTTTTTGCTCTGAATTCTAAGAAAGGGCTTTGACATACATACAACCCTTTGGCAACAAAAGAAAGAAAGGGGTTGTTTTTATTTAAATAACAAGGATATTTTATATTTTGTCACTTTTAAATGATGTGAAAATCAAATATAAACGTTTCACACAGAAGTGGTTGTAAACAACCCATGGTCTATTTAGTCACAATCCCTTTGCTCAAATGCCATTGCTAATCTGATTGTATTTACATTTTTCCTCACATAAGTTAAAAAGTCTTCCCAGTCTAAAATAATACATATATTTCCATTGCTCTAAGAAAGTAAAACAAGTAAATAGAGATGTAAATTGATAAAAATGTGTAAGCAATGTGTAAAAAACGATTTTTTTAATCTGCCAAGACCAGTAATAGCCAACAGTCTTTAATGATTTGTTCTTTCCTGCTCTTTAATAGAGTATCAATTGCATGCATTATATTTATCAGTGGGGTATATATCTGTAATCTGCTTTCATTTTGATGTGTACTGTCTAATAAAATGGCCTTTGTCCTACATTATATGGCTGTGTTTTGGAGGAGTTCTTTTATTTTTCAAAAATTAGGAAGAATCTATTCTTGTTTAAAGTCATTGTGTTCTTTATTGATTTAACTCGTGCTATGGTTAGAATGTTTGTCTCCTCCAAAACTCATGTTGCAATGTAATTGCCATTTTAACAGTGGTAAGTAGTGAGACTTTTAAGAGGTGATTAGGCTACAAGGGCTTCACCCTCATTGGTGAGGTTGGGGTTATTATCACAGGACAAGTTTAGAACCCTTCTTATCCTCTCTCTTTGCCTTCTACCACCTGATGTCTTCTGCCATGTTATGATGCAGCAAGAAGTCCCTCCTCACCAGATGCCAGCACCTTGATAATTGGACCTCCTAGCCTTCAGAACTGAGTCTATAAATTACCCAGTTTGTTATATTCTGTTACAGTAGCACAAAATAAACTAAGACAACTTGATTCTGGATTTGATGACAAAGTCATTCTGGGAAAAAAAATGACTGTATACACTATGTTGTCTTTCTATTTCTTTGGGGAAGTGTGACTAGATGACTAGCCTATATGCTAGTAGAATGGGGGAATTTTAGCTTTGAGTCCTAATTTTAACAAGATATCAGGTCACATTATCAAAATTAGTAAAATTATGCAACACATTGTGTTCTTTTTCTTTTTCTTTTCTTTTTTTTTTTGCTTGAAAACTACACACTGGACATGACTAATGCAGGGTGATAGACATTTTTCACAGGGTGGAAAAAACTCCCTAGGCTTTTTTCTTTCCAGTACAGATTAAGTGGACATTCAGAATCTCCTCAGCTCTCTCCAAAGACCCCATAGGCCTTCTCATCACCTCAATTCAACATGATTCCTTAAGAGTTGAATATTGATGTGGGTATGTGATTGCATATAGTCCTCCACATTGCTAGAATACTGGACTCAAAGGATATTCCCACCCTCTGTCAACATGCTTCAAGTGAATCCAGGAAAAGTAGACTAATTAGCAATAATTAGCTCCAAACTCAATTACAGAGTGAGCTTCTGGAGATCTAATCTATAGTTTTCTGAAATGCCTTAGGGAGAGCTGTGTTGAAAAACCATTTCCTAAGCCTGGCAATACTGCTTTAAGAATACTTTGGATTAAATTTTTGCTGATTCTTCCTCCCTTGGTTTCCAGAGAAAATTCTCTTGAAACATAACTGCCCAGTGTCAATCCATTTAAATAAGAAGACTGCTCCCTACTATTTTTATTAGAGCAGTAACCTAGAGGATAATAACTTCAACTATGCTTCTCTTCCCCATCATGGTTAGCCACCAACCCAAATTCAAAGCCCTCTGGTCAATTATCCTCTCGCTTAGTATAACATTACATAATTTTTCTCTCCAATTGGGATCTTTTCATAATTGTCTTTCTCCTTCTTTCTAGTGGCTACTAGAACCCTGCATGCTCTTACAATATTCCTTTGTATCCTTAGAAAAATTCTGCTACCTAATTAATTTGAAACCTGGATCTTCCCTAAAAATACCTCTTTCCTTCTATCCCAGTTGAATGAATGCTTTTTATTCTTCCACACCCAAAGAATATGATGGCCTAGAGGTAACACTGGCAATTTCCTAGCTTCTAAATATGTTTTTCTCCTAAAGCAAAAATCACTCTTTCTTTGAAATTTATGATAACTGAGTGTGCCATCATTTACTGCTCTTTATTGATGTCATCTTCTGTAATCTTGACTACTCTTATTTATTCACTGTGGACTTTGAAACGTGGCTTTTAGTCTTCTTTACTCCCACGGTGAAATCAACCAACATCAATTGGGTCATTTCAACGTATAGATGATCTTTCCAACAAATAGCCTCAAAGTGACTTGAGTTTAATATCAATATCCCCACCCCATTCCAGTCCTCTAAACCACTGCCACAGAAATACTGTGGACCTCATCACTCAAATTCTTTTGCATGAAATCTTAAAATTCAAACTGTCACCATCCCACCAAATCTCCTTCTTTTTTGGGTCTTTCACTTCTGTTCTTTTTATTCATGGAGAATTCTGGATTCACTTTCACTCCACTTCCTCAGTTCATCACCCTTCTCTTTGTCTCATTTTATTTTGTCCTATGCTTGACACCTTGGTAGTCCATTTCAAAAGCTTTCTTGCTATTATCCTCACACTTTTGTTCTTTCACTCACAATCATGGAAGTTTTCAGATTATACGTTTTCTTTCTATCTGACCATCCCTCTTATTATTTGCTATGCCCAGACTTCTGAATTCTGTTATAATAGAAAAAAATAAAGCAATTGTATGAATTACTGCCAACGATTTGGTCTCCAGATGGGTTTTTAGCATAGCTCAGCAATTATTTTTCAATTCCCTGGTTCTATTCTATGTCCAGTTTCTCATATTTACCACTTCCAAATCAAACTAATAACTTTATACTTCCTATTACACCACTGTTTTCCTCACTCTCAAGCAAATAACTTGTAACTTACCTCTTAATTCAGGGAAATTTTTAGGCCATTTTGCAAACTTCCTTAACTTCACACATCCACATTTACAAACATACAGTATCATCATTTTTTTGTGATAGTAAAATTTTTCTTTTTCCCTTTTCTTTCTTTATTCTGCTCTACCAGAGATAATCACCTCTTTTGTATTCTCTTACCCCAAGACTGATTTCAGTTAGGGGGCTTAAAGAAGTTGCCTTTTTCTCTTTTGATTTTATAGTTGAGATGAATGAAGGGATTATAGTAAATATCTTTGAAAGCCGCAATGGAAATGAGAGCATTCCTTAGGAAAAAAAGAGGGATAGTTCTATACCTAGCAAAATATCTCTCAAAAATGAAGAGGAAGTAAAGATGTTTCAAGAGAAAAAAGGTGAGAGAACTTGTGAGTGGATTATTAAAATTTGGTATATGTATACAATGGAATATTACTCAATTGTAAGAAATGACAGTGATCTAGAACCTCTTATACTTTCCTGGATTAAACTTAAGCCCATTATCCAAAGTGAGGTACCACAAGATCGGAAGAATGGGCTCCACTTGTACTCGCCATCAAATTGGTACTAACTGATGAACATTAGGGTGCTCACATGGCAGAAATACTCTCCAGGGATTGGGGGATTGGGGGATAAACCCACAACTAAAGGACATGGGGAGCATTGTAGGGGGAAAGGGCATGGCTCTAACCCTTGCTTGGGTGAGGCAAAGACATAAAGTGTAACCTTAATGTTCGTACCCTCATAATACCCTGAAATAAAAAAAAAAAATCTGTCCTTCTATGAAGCGTAAAGGTTTTGAAAAAATGGTACCACATGGAAGCACAGGGTTGTAAGAAGGAATAAAGAGCACTAGAAGTGGTGCATAGGTAAGAGACAGTTGAATATAATTAATTAATGACTGCATAAAACAACAATAAAAATATCTTGTGGGATTTCTAACATATGTAGTTTTACAATATAAAGACAATAAAACAAATGGCTGGAGAGGGTTAAATGAGTTAAAATGAGTTGTAAATTTTTACATCTGCCAGGAAATGGTAAAAGTACTAATTTCAGAGAGACTATAATCAATTAAGGATAGCTACTATAATTTCTAGGAAAACTGCTATAACAGAAATGCAAAACTTTTAACTACAAAGATAAGAAGAGGAGAATATGAATAATGATTAACAGCACTCTTGATCACTAGAAAACAAAAAGGAGAAATAAGGAAAAAAGATGGAACAAATAGAAAATAAATAAGATTTTACAGTTAGAATCCAATCAATAAAGACAGTAAATGGATTAAGGACTGCAATGAAAAGATTAGATAAAAAACAAAAAATACCCTGTGAAGGGTGGCAGAATATGCTACCCCAAAATATGCCACTGTGACATAGGATCATTTTGAGCTGAAAGCAATTGAAAACAAATAGGTTTAAGAAAAGTCCTCTGCATTTCCCCTATTTTCCTAAAAGCAGGACATAAATTTACAAAGGTGTTTCATGTTCTGTTTTTATTTTATTTGCAATAATTAAATCTAACAGGTTTCCCCAAAAGTTTTATTTATTTTAGTATCTAAATAATATCCATCACTCTTAAGAGCCACATTGGGCTTTTCTAGAACATGTAACACCTCAGTGGTAGCTATTGTTTATATAATGGTCCCTGAAATTCAACATTCCACTTTATTGACTTATATGTGGCATTTGGCTGAATATCAACATCTGAACTATGGCGAATCCTTCGTCAGTCTAATGGACAAGTATAGATGTTAAATACCTAGACAAACAAGTTATTAATCATTTATGTAAATTGTATCCCTCTCTGTATTTAATATCTTTAATATTATTCACTTTTATTTGGGGTCAAATATAGTAGTCGAATGTACTGTTATAGGTCATATTGGTATGATGACTTCTCTAGTTGTGATTGATAAAACATCAGAAAACCATTTTTTTGCAAAAATAACCTTTCTTAGCTCACTTTCCCCTTGCATATTAAATTGAACACTAAGTCCTCTCATTCCTACAACTTAGATATCTCCCAATCTTCTCTTCTTTCCATCCCTACTTTCATTAGTTTGCTACTGCTGCTATAGCAAATTACCATGAATTTGGTGCCTTATACATATTCATTCTTCATAGTTCTGGAAATCAGAAGTCCAAAATGGGTCTCACAAGACCAAAATCAAGGCGTTAACATGGCTGCATTTATTCTGGAGTTTCCAAGTGAGAAACCATTTTCTTACCTTTTCCAGGTTCTAGAGGCTTCCTGCATTTCTCAGCTCATATCCCTTTCCCTTCATCTTCAAAACCAGCAGTGTTGCATCTTCATATCTCTGACTATAACTTCCTCTTGCCTCCCTTCCACTTTAAAAGGCTTTTGTGATTACACTGGGCCCACAGAGGTGATCCAAAATAATGTCTTTATTTTAAAGTCCATCTGTAACCATCATTGCCCTTGCCACGTAACATAACATATTCACAGATTCCAGGGATTAGGATGTGGACATCTTTGAAGGGCCATTATTCTATAATACCTTCCATGTCATGGTCATGGTTCTGGTCACTATCAGCCCTGTCTTGAATTTCTGCAGGAGTCTCTTAGTTGGCCTCCATGCTTCCATTACATTCCTCTCTGCATCCATTCAGTATGCTATGGCCACAATGATCCGACCATGTTATCCCCCTTTTCTCCCTATCTTTGGAATAATGTTCAAATTCTTTAATATGAATTCAAAGGTCATACATGATTTGAGCTGATTCAAGTTCCCAGCTTCCTCTCTGATCACACCTCCTGCCTGTATATCTCCTATTCTGTATTTATGTAATGACCTTTAGCTCCATGAGTGAGCCACACTCTTGCCTTCACACACTGCTTTCTTTGCCTGGAACATGCTTCCCTCGTTTTATGTCTTGGTTAACTTTTTCTCCTTCTTCAGATCTCAGCTTAGATAGCATTTCCTTCAAACATCTTTCCCTAACTACTTTCTGAACACCCAGGGCAGTTTAGGCTTTCCTCATACATGATCCTTTAGAACTCTGCACTTTTACTTCAGAACACTTAACACACTCTAGTGTACTGTAAACACAATATCTGCTTTACTCGTCTTCATTCCTGACTATATGGCAAACTCTACGAAGGCAGGGACTTAGTCTCTTGTACTCAAGGCAGTATCATCATTCCCTGGCATGTAGTAGGCACAGAGTAACAGTTTCTTATTACATGATAAACTTTAGGAGAAACGGAGTCAACCCCACCCCTTTCACCACCACCACTGCTACCAACCTCTAATCCTCTGCATTTCCTCCCTCCAGGGAAATGTATTTTAACTGTAGATTTCAATATTTTACTTTGGTTGTTGAGTGATGTCCAGCACTTGTCCTTGAGATCCAAAGTGATTATAAGAATGTAGATTGTCTGAAGACAGTTAATGTGCCTCAGTAGTCTCTGGCTGGAAAAGTGAGATCACCGCCAAGAGGTCAGAGAGATACCATGGTTGTATTAAAGTTGCAGTATCTCCAAATATGGTCAAATTTTGGGTCTGCAGGTAACTCAGGGCAGAAGGTGAGCTGCACAGATGGGCGTGTGTGTGTGTGTGTGTGTGTGTGTGTGCGCGCACGCACACACACAGGAGAGTTGGGGAGGTAATTGAATAGTGGGATAAAGAGAAAGAAGAGGAGGTAATTCTAGGAGAAGAAAAATGAAGTCAATCATAAATAAAATCTCTGTGGATAAGACCCAATGTGTCAGCAGTGGTCAAGAGAGGAGTAACAGATTCCCCTTTTTCAATATTTTACTTATTATTTCATTGTACCTTGGGTAATAGAATTAATACAAACTCTCAGCTCATCACACATCATTTCTAAAACAAAAGTTAAAGGCTGGGCATGGTGGCTCATGCCTGTAATAACCCTAGCACTTCGGAAGGCCAAGGCAGAAGGATAACTTTAGGCCAGGAGTTTGAGACCAGCCTGGGCAACATAGTGAGACTTTATCTCTACGAAAAGGACACTCACCTATAGTCCTAGCCACTTGGGAGGCTAAGGCAGAAGAATCATTTGAACCCAGGAGTTCGAGGCTGCAATGAGCTATGATTGTGCCACTGCACTTCAGCCTGAGTGACAGAGTGAGACCCTTTCTTTAAATAAATAAATAAGAATTAAAAACCATAGTGCAGGGTATTTTGCTCAAAATGTTCAAGTCAGCATTTATCTTCTGTGTGCCAGGCCCTGACTTAGGACTGCAATACACTTATATAAGTGTTAGTATCTTCATTGGTCAACCATTGGAAATAGTTGGGTTGCTCAGTGTGGTTTGACAACATGGTGCCTGCGAGTGTTTTGATAATAACCCAAATGTTAGTGTCAGGATCCCTGTGGGAAAATGTGAACAACTGTTTCCACCATCAAGATTCAGATATATAATTGCCTTTTCCATGGATAGCTAGACGAGTAGGACATAAAATGCGCCCTTAAGAGGAATTCATTATGCATTTAAAGACTAGTAGAGTGGGCAGACTGGGCAATCCTCCCCAAGTGTTTGAGAAAACAGTGATTCCAGGTATCATGGAAGCTCTTTCTGCCTGACCATCTGTGAACCTGATCCTCTATTCTACCCTCTCCCCATCCGTAATGCTTCTTGGGAAGAAGAAAGCTGTCATTTGGAGCCTAAAATTTCTGGTAGGGGATGCCCCCGTGTAACAGCTGTTCACAAAAGACACCATCTGTTAGCCAAGAAGGAAAAGCCCAGAGACTGGCATTTGCGGGCTCACCACCAGCACCGACAGCCTCCCCTGGGCTTCGTGGAGATCTGTGGCCCGGAAGTTGACAAAGGAGCAAAAGGCAACGAAGTAGAAGGACGAAGCTCAAAGGAACAAAAGGAAAGTGACAGAGAAGGACATCAGGGCAGGGAGATCGCAAGGCGTGGACAGCAGCTGTGAGTGTGGGAACCAGATTAACCTCCGCCTCCTTTTCCAACCTCTTTTCCTCCCACACACACAAGCACACACTGAGCTAGAGAACTCTAAAGAGAATAGTCAGGAAAGGGGCAATAACAATAGTAATGATAACCAATTACATCTATTGAATACTTAAATAATATGCTCTCATTAGCTCCTCACAATACCATATGAGGTTGACAGTACTGTGATATTCATTGTTTTACCACAAAGCAAGTAGAGGCTCAGAGCATTGAGAGTTAGGGGTGTGCTCAAAATAATCTTCTCTCTCTTTCTTTCATATATATGTACTAGCAATGAAAAGGCAAATAATCAGGGTTCTTTCCACTGTATGTCTCATGAATGAGTCCAATTACTTTATCTATGACTATATGTCTAAATATATGTATGAAATATACATATGAAAAGAGATGGGAAGAGAGAATAGGAAAGGGATTTTCATTATGTCATTATCATGGTGGGGTGGGGGAGAATTGAGAATATTTTTTTTCTTTGACATTCCAGCCATCCTAACATTAGGGTTAGAAAAATGTTCTGTAGACATTAACAGATATCCACACTTGTGAACAACAACAACAACAAAAAAATGCTGAAAATTCCCCATAGAACCTTGCACCATAGTTACTCTATGCAAGCAATTTGTTAATTTCAGACATGAATCACTCCTGACAGGGCAGGAAACTGGTCTCACTGCACCTGATGACTCTCCAAGGAGTCTTTGGCCATGAGCTCAGTACATGCACTCAATGTCAGCACTTCAGCTAAGAATGTCACTGTCTTTGCTGGTAAGAAAGGGCTTGCTTCCCCAGGACCATGCAGTTACTGTCCAAATGTGAAAAAGTGACCTCAAGATCTTGAAGCTAGCCTGTTTTCTCAGTGTGCTTTTCACATTTCCCAAAGTAGCCATAAGAACAGTTCACTCACCCCTTGAAGCTGACTGAATTTTCTTTCTTTGGGGCTGCCTGGGTTTCGCCTTTGAAGTTTAGACCTGGGAGCAGTTATCTGCCAGCCAAGATAAGCATCCCCAGGGCTTTCAGAGGCAGCCAGTCCTAACAAAAGAAGGATAAGACCTCTGAGTGCGCTCTGCCATCTACCAACTCGCAGGGAAAACGAGAGTAATCAGGGTTCTTTCCACAGGGTGCTCCAAAAGTGAATCCAATCAAATTAAAAGAAAGTCAAAGGGAAAAGATAAAATAGCTTCAAAAGGGAACCCACAGCTGTAGACAGGCCTGCCAATCAGCAGGAGCCACAAGCCAATCAGAGGGGAAGTAAAAAATTGTTTGAAAGAAAATGCATTTGAATCAGCTGCATTCCACCAGGGCAGGGAATAGAAGAAAAAGCTGGTCAACTGGCACAAGGTGCAGAAAAAGCTGATAATCAATCCATACATCTAAGCATGTCAGTAAAGATTATACTTGCCTACTGTCCATAATCTCACAAAGCCAGTATAACCAAGAGAGTCAACAAAACTATTAAACAATAAGCATGTTAGTTTATTCGCTAGGCAAATTTAATTTAGTAATTTGGGTGATTTTTTTTTTTTTTTTCCTTCCTGGTGTAGAGCGGTGCTTGCCCATTTTAAGAAGGTAATTAAATCTTCATGTTCCTAAATACAAGGCATTGTTATGCTTGTTTCAAAAAAAATGGCACTCCAAATAGAATTTCCCAGACAATACCACCCCGTCTTTATGTTCAGGAAAGATCAGGCTCGTTTAATCAATGGAACTAGGTAACCTGTGAGCAGGAGGGATATGAAGGCTCGGAGAAGCCAGGAGTGGCCAAACCACTTTGGCCACTTTTTAACTTGCAGAACTGGGAAGACGATGAAGTTGCAGGAGCTTACACATGCCAGAAACCCAGGACATACTGGCATGCAGTGTCACTGGCTGGGGAATGATAACAAGAGGGACGCTTTCAGAACTCATGTTGAGGCCTTGACGATGCTTGCAAGAGGTCCATGCCAAGTCTGCAGTTGGTGGGGTGCACTGCCTGTGGAGAAGCTTTGTACCCGCTTGGAGTAGCACAACCTGCCCTAAGGAGTGACAGTGAAGATGGTGACCATCAAGGTCATAACTAGACCCATCCTGACTTTTTATGGCATTGTGGCAGGCAGAATAATATCCTTCCACAGATGCCCACATCCTAATTCCCAGAATCTGGAAATATGTCACCTTATATTACAAAAGGGATTTTGCAGCATGATCAAGTTAAAGATCATGAAATGGGGTGATTGTCCTGGATTTTCTAGGTGGGCCCAACATAATCAAAAGTTTGTTATAAGAGGGAGAAAGGATCATTAAAGTCAAAGAAGGTGATCTGATGACAGCAGCCAGGGTAGGAGAGAGAGATTTAAAGATGATACACCACTAGCTTTGAAGATGGAAGAAGTCTCCTTCTAGAAACTAGAAAAGGCAAAGAAACAGTTTCTCCCGGAGACTCCCTGCCAACTCATTTTGGACTTCTGAACTCCAGAACTGTAAAAGAATAGAGACATGTTGTTTTAAGCCACTATGTTTGTGGCTATTTGTTACAGCAGCAATGGAAACTAATATAGGCATCTTCTAAAATCAATATTCTTGTGTAATCTGTGACACTATGGGATATTCTGCAGCTTTTAGAAGTCACAGACTATATATCCACAGAGAGCCATGGAGAGACATGTGTACACACAGGGCAGAATGAATATTATACAATAAAAGAACAAGCCTATAGCTCAATATATATTACAAAACAGTACTACGTATTTTAAAAATTTGCACACCTAACACATCAACAGAGTTGCTGTTGGTGAAGGGACAGAAATGGGAGGAGGGAGGGGAATGGGGTAAAAGGGAATCCGTGCATCATTAGTCAGAAGAATATTATATCTACTTTCTGCACCTCAGTTTCAAAAATTTTAAAAATAAAAAAAATTTTAAAAACATAGTTTGCCCACTATATTTTGAAATGGGAACTTAAACTTTATCTTTGTAGCTATATGTGTGTGTGTGTGTGTGTGTGTGTGTGTGTGTGTATGTGTATGTATATATATGAAGAGACCTGATGACAAATTCAAAACCTAGCAGAGATTGTGATTGATCCCAGTCAGCAGACTACTCAAGGAAAATTACTGCATTTCATGCTTAAGCAGAGTTAGCAAAAATTTAGTTTTCTATAATGGAAAATGTTGCTTGTTAATTAATCTTTACTAAGCATTCTTTGGATCATCATTGTTGAGATGATTGCTTTATGTTCCACTCTCTCACATGCTCTGATTTTCCTTCCACAAATGAAACGCATCACTGACCATTTTGTAAAAGTAACGATGACTCAGCAATAGAAATTGCCCCTTACTCTCAATGTGATTTAGACTTTAAACAAGGAAGTCAGATTGACATTTGGGGTCTAACAATTCTGAGTCACAAATTAGCCTGATGACAATGAGTATCCCTGAATCCTCTTGCAGGTTAGACCTGTAATGCTATTTAATAAAAACAAAAAGAGAGAGACAGAGTGAGAGAAACACATCTCAAAAGTATTTTTTAAATGGCACAATAATCAGAAGAGCAAAGCATTTTTACACATCATATCTACTTGTAATTGTTAAATATAAAACTGAAGGAAACCTTGATTTACTAAGGAAAAATCTGTCTTCTAGATTTTGAAAATCTTTTTTAAAATATTAGTTATGTTTTTAGCGGGTAGATGAGCCAGATGAGACCTTGGACATCTGATTGAATAGAATTAATTCACTATCTTTGTGTAATTCAAATGAAAGCTGTCTTCATGTTTGTGTGTGTGTGTGTGTGGGCGGGGGGGGTTGTGGTTTTTTGAGGTTTTATTTAATGCTAACTACAAAGGGTCTCTGTAAAAGTACTGCATCAGATTTCCTAAAGTCAGTTTTATCCAAACATTACACAAGGGTTGTAGATGATAACAATAAAATTTTGAAAATATTTTCTCCTAATTTTAAAAGAAAAGAATATAGGCAATTTCTTTGAAAATATGTATAATTTGCATATTCCTTGAGAGCAATTTGGAAACTTTAAATATAAGATGAATCCATGAGATAAGCTAGCTTCTCAAGCAATGAAAAGGGTGAAATAGTTATAGTTTTTCTTTTTTCTTTCATCTCTTATGGCTGAAATGTTGCTCTTCCACCCCAAAGAAAGTTAACACATATTCTACCTAAAAAATATTTTAAGAATGCAGAGAAAATAAGATTCTTACCATGTTAGGAATTGATTCCTGAAGCTGAAAAAATAAAGACCTCCAAGCAGAAAAAAAAAAAAAAAAAAAAAAAAAAAAAAAAAAAAAAAAAAAAAAAAATATATATATATATATATATATATGTATATAGCTTGCTTTCATTCCATGATTATTCTAAGCAAATGAAACATAAATTTCTATATCTTGATTGGCATTGGAAATAGGTAAATCCTGGGAGAGCAATGAGTATATTACATTCAAGATTGAGGGCTTTTTATTCCTCAGTAGAATCATAGTAGTTCTTTCCAACTTTTCACAAAATATGATTGCTTTTCAGAAAGTAAATTAATTTCCCAACATAGCTGGTTTTGTTCTCTTGTGAAGATGATCCTCAAATAAAATGAATCAAATTGCTCATCACGTATGAAAAATACTCACAAAAGCATTCTGACCAAAAGAGAGATAAGTTGTAAATACACTTCCCTGCCCAGAGAAATGACCTCAAGTATGCATAAGAGCTAAAAAAGAAAATCCCTTTGAAATGTTTTTTATTTTGAAAAATAGATAATGGGCTCCTTGCTTTCTTTGTTTGGGCCAGTATTCTAGAGGAGTATTGTTTTCCTGTTATGCAGATACTATTTCTTTACAGTCAAAATTCAACCTCAACAGTACCTAGCCTCTTTCAATGGTGATTGACACCATTGCTTGAAGCAAATTCCAGAATGTAACCAAATGACCTTACTAGTTCACTTGAATCTATGTTTCTTTTGCACTTGGGGCTCTTACCTTATTAGCGATAATAAACTCTTGCATTTCAGTTCAAATAGATGTATCCCAAGTAATACTCGATGAGTTTAAAGAAAAATGTCAGTGAATATTTTCATCAAAATGATGTAAAAATGAGCTTTAATGATTTTTTTTCCAAGTGGTTATGGTGTCTTGGTAAGACAACTGATCTTAACAATGTGTATAATGTGTATAATTTGAATGATACAAATGTTTCATTGGTTTATAACTTATGCTGTCCACATCTGTTGGCAGATCAGAGCTGGGGGATGTTTAGAATCCACTACATGAATTATATCTCTTGGTTTGTGATTCAATTTAATTAACTGGATTCAAAAGACAGTAAAATAGGATAACAAAGCATTATTTTATAAAACAGAAAAACTTATGTTTTAATTCCATGGAAAAAGCATTTCATGAAATAGTCAGGAAGCATCATTATTTTTCTCTCCGTCTTTTTAAATCTAATGTGTTGGCTGGGGCTTCCCCTATCCTTTGATGACCACTCCAACAGGCCCTTTGACTTTTCAAGTTACGTTTGTATAATAAAAGTTCAAGTCATGCGATATAGTTTCAATTAGTAAATAATTTTCCAGTTTCAAAACAGAACTGAAGTCAAAACTTCAATTTTATTTTAAAGTTTAGATTTCTCTTCCTTCTCCAGCTTGTGCCCTTTCCAGTCTTAATTTCGCTTCTCTGCCCTGTATATTTGCCATAGAGATACTCAGAATACACCCGTAGTCACACTACTGACCTTTACATGTTCGAAGACCATGCTATTTCATTTTTTGCCTCCTATATTTCATATTAAAAGTTATAAGTACTCACACTATTTCCCTTGACAAGAATTGTCAGACCTTTCAAAGTCTGGACACCCTTTTTTCCATTTGTCCCAGGTGCTGTTCATCTTTAATAAAACCCGTTTTCCAGAATATGAGATAATTACTCTAGATCAAGATGTATCCAGATCAGGGATTAAACATTCTTTGCATTAACTGTTAACTTGAGGCTGTTTCCCCAAATCCTTGGGCCTCCTCATTGGTGCCTCTGAATATTCTAAAAATTGCATTCTGTATTAATCTTTAAGGCAAAATTGTCAGAAATTTGTGTAACACTTTGGTATCACTATGATCCCTCTTTATCTGTCCTATAAATAATACAATAGCCATGCATAGTCTTACCTGATGATCATACCCTCCTTTAAAAATATCTATACATTTTTGGTAACATAATAAGATAAAATTTACTCATTGTGAGGACAATAAAGGAGGGAAGATGTAATGAGAAGATTTGTGGGGAGATGGAAGATATTGAAGTGTCTTCTTATCACCTCTGCATAGCGCTAAACTTCTATCCTACTTTCTTCTTCTCTTTGTTTCATTCTTTCCTTACTCATTCCTGCCTTTCTCAGCTTCAGTGACTAAAGTCTGCCACTTGCAAGCTTAGTTCTGTCTAGTTCTTAGAAAGGCTGGTGTCAGCCTCAAAACCAACAGCAAGAGGGGCCTGGAATTGGTCAACTGACAACTCTTCTGCTCTCTGGGTTTCCTATTTTCCACTGAATTTCAATGGAAATCATGTTTTTTTCCCCAATCTGGGTGACCAGGTCTCAGGTGTAGGTTACTGATTTCACTCCCATTCCTTGCTGAACTTGAAACCTTGCCCTGGTCCTTACTCTTAGTCCACTGGCTTGAGTTTGGAAAATTTTCTTGCTCTTCCAATTCCCTCTCTACTATTGAAACAAGATCCCACTCCTTCGGCATTGACTAAGACTTAGCTCCAAACCAGGACTATCCAGGATTGTTAAGAAACCCCTTGCCTAACCATAACTATTGTTAGTTGTATCAGTATAGTGCCTTACAATGCCCTTTTATTTAGTTCACAATTCCAGGGTTGAGCAATTTAAGCTGGGCTCAGCTAGGCAATTGCTTAGTTCTCAGCTGGTCACACATCCACAATCAATTGCAGTTCAGATTTGGGATGGGTGCACCTAAATTCCTCAGTAGGTTTACCAGGGCTTGTTCTAATGGAGGCTGTAGGAGTTCAAGAGGGAAAAATTCAAGGCTTTTTGAGGGCCAGACTCAGTACTGACACAACGTCACTTCCACCACATTCTTTTTAGTAAAACAACTCAGAAAGCCAGCCCAGATCAAGGATAGGGAAATAGATACTACATTAACATGGCAGGAACTACAAAGCCACATTGAAAATTATGTGTCTATAGGAGGGTTAAAAAATTGAGGAATTTTTTTTATAATCAATGTACTATGTGCTGCTCAAAACATTACTTGATCCCTACTTATCATGGACTGCTTTAGATAATATTAATAGTACTGGTGCAATCTCACCTAATTTCACAGTATCCTTTTGGAATCCATATTGGGACTTGCTACTTCTACTTCTTAGGAGAACGAATGGGAAAAACATCCATTCTGATTTATCTGGTTTCTATACTCCTAATCCCACTCACTCCTAAATTTACTATTTTCTCCAATGCATTTTTCCTTGCATAGTGCTGCTGGTTGACTGTCAACCAGTAATTAAATATGTTTATATTAATATTTGGAGGGTTTTTTTTTTTTTGGTCCTTTGGAGTACCACCTTAGGGAAATTGGATCAAAAGTGCTTATAAAAACCTGAATCAGTCAAGACAGCTATTTACCAGAACTGAAGAGCCTAAGTAATTAGAAAAATAGTCCTATGGCCCATCTAAAGTATTCTGACATTCTGTTCCCTCTACGCTAGTGTCACTTCTGAAGTTTATTTGGAAGCTGTCATGTCTGAATATTAAAGAACAAGGTGAGAAACCAATAGTGGTTTCCTATCTTTAGAATAGGTAGAAAAGTCTGAATTTTGGCTGGGCATGGCAGCTCACACCTGTAGTCTCAGCACTTCGGGAGGTTGAGGTGAGAGAGTTACTTGAGCCCAGGAGTTTGAGACCAGCCTGGGAAATATAGCAAGACCCTATAAAAATTTAAAAAAATTGGCCAGGCATGGTGGCATGTGCCTGTAGTCTTAGCTACTTGGGAAACTGAGGTGGGAGGATTACTTGAGCCCAGGAATTCAAGGTTGCAACAAGCTTTGATTGTGCCACTGCACTTCAGCCTGAGTGACAGACACCCTGTCTCTAAAAACAAAAAAAGAAAAAACTGAATTTCCCTAAGAATGTAGAATAACATTTACCATTTAAACAAAAAAGCTGTTTTATATCTCTAGTATTACTTGGTGTACCATAAATAAACTAATTAAGTCATCACAGACTTAAAGAGTGACTAAACAAATGTGAACAAATTCAAGATTAAAATAAAATAGAATTAATTCAAAATAGGTTAACCTTTTTTATACTGTATTAATAGCTAGCATGTTTGAGTATCACTTTGAGCATTTCTGTAATTTTTCTCATTTAATCTTCACAACTCCATTAGAAGGTGTTATTATAAATGCCTAATAGATGAGGACACTCAGTGTTCAATAACTCAAGAAAAATTACACATATAATAAGTGGTTGAGATTATTTGAGCTCGACTTACAGAATTTGAACTTCTGGCTACTTAACCCTTAAATCTGAGCTCTTAATCATTGTATTACATTACTGGATTCACATGAACGACTTGAAAAAACAAAATTTTTAATTGAAGGTATATTAATAAATGGAACAGCCTTTAAATTAGTTAAAATGGAAAGAAATTATTTTGTTTTGAAATCTATGTATTTCAATCTCCATTAAACTCAAAATTTGACTTTTTCTAAAAAGTTTCCGTGATGTGGTCAAAGAAATTCTCAGCCATGAGCATAAGTGAATTCTCTCTTCCCTGGGCTTTTTAGTTTCAATACTCATATTTCCAGTACCCACTTCCATTCTGGCTTGTATCAAAGCTTGTCCTGAGGCTCCTATCAGAGTCTAAAATTTCTCAAAATTGGGACTTTGAATAGAGTCTATCTAGCCTTACGTGTCAAAGAAAGTAACATGTTTCCATAGAATGTATACACATATTAAAATTAATATGTAACATGTGCATATTATGAATTACAAATGAAATTTCTATTCTTGATTCTTATAGTTTCAGTCATTCTAGGATGAGAGAGTGCTATTTCTAATTTACAGGGGTTTTAATAAATGATAATGAGAAAACAATAAATGTTTGTATCAAGTTAAATCATGGTCATTTAGAAATTAGATAGAAATAGATTTTAGTGTCTTATGAAAAATTCTAGTTATCAAGAGATCTACTCTTACATGTTAAAGCCTACCAATTACGAAGAGCAGCAAAGAATGTACATTTAACCTGGAAACAAGCCAAAGGCCAAACTAGTGAATCACATGACATTCTTTTAATTAATGCACTAAAATATTGCATGAATTGGTAGTAGTAACAAACAGGTGGTGACATTTCAGGGATAAACCCTATTCTAAGGGATTAATTAGCATTTATTCGAGTATATAATAATGAAGTTTTAAAAAAAATGTGCCCACTGGGCTTGTTTACTCACTTTTTAACATGTAGAGGGCATTTTAATTAACTCCATTGCTTTTAGTGCATTTCCCAGGTGCTAGAGAAAATACTCTAGTGCCTGAACATAAGATATAATAAACCAATGTATTTTCTTTATTATCTTCTGTGTTCCATTCCTTTTTGAAAATAACCTCAATCTTTATTTTTATTACGTACAAAATTAAGTGATTATTTTAAAAAGTATATACAGAATATACTTACTGAAATCCCCTTCCTAGTGACAACTGTTATCAATTTCTTAAGAATTGATATTAGAAATATTCTATGTTTCTATAAAACAAAAATATATATACATTTTTCTTTTAATTTTTAAGCAAATGGTAGACTCTTACAATCTATTCTGCTTATTGTTTTTTATACTCATGTAAAGTGGATATTATCCGATATCATGACAAAAAGAGCTTCCTTATTCATTTATTTGGTTGCATAGTATTCCATTGCTTGGATGATATACCACATAGTTTATTTAACCAGTTTTTTTTTTTATTAACATTTAGATGGTTTCCGAACTTTTATATCACAAACAATACTTCAACAAACATCATACATATGTGTCTTGCATATGCAAATGTACTTATGTGACAAATACACTTCTATAGTTGGAATTGCTGTGTATAAGAGGATGAGTTAGTAATTATGCTGGCATTAGTCAAAGTACACTCCTAAGAGTTTGTACCCATTTATACTATCGCCAACAAGCAAGAGTGAGCCAGTCTCTGCATACCCTTGCCAACAAAGTTATGAACTTTAGCCAAGCACGATGGTGTGCACCTGTGGTCCCAGCTACTTGAGACACTGAGGCAGGAGGATGGATTCAGCCTAGGAGTTTGAGGTTACATGAGCTATGATCATGCCACTAACTCCAGCCTGGGCAACAGAGTGAGATCCTGCCTCTTAAAAAAATGTCAACCTCTTGCTAATTCTTGGGGTCTTTAGCAGAGAACTTGACTACCCATAGTATTTAGGATGAAGTTCCAGGAAGTTTATTTAAATTAAAAAATGACCTTAAAGACTCTGTGAAATTAAAATGGCAGATTTCTGAATCACATGTTTCATTTACAGGTTTTTTTGTACATATTTGAAGTATACATGTCTTAAAAACTTTTGTATTATACAAACTGTTTAGTCATATTCTGTTTTATTTTTCATGGCTGAATATTTTACTACATTAAATAACTATAATATATTTAAACAGTTTCTGATTGTTAGACACTTAGGCAGTTTTAATTTTTCATTAAAATAAATCGGTTTGTGATTAACATCCTTGTATAGTTTTTGAGGATAAATTGCCAGAAATTTAATTTCTGAGTTTAAATGGCCAAAATAATTAAAACAAATGTCTAAGTTATGCTGATTTACATTCTGACTCATATCTTACGAGAAAATCCCTTTCCTGATGTAACCATTACCTATCTTTATAACATTATGAATATGAGAGAATAAAATTAGGGTCTCATAATTTCCACTTTGATGTCTTTTATTATAGTGAATTTGAATATTTTTATATCTGTTAGCCAACTGAATTTCTTCTTGTCAAGATGGCATCGTTATTCTAACTTTGATGCATCTCTTCTAAGAACATAGCAATGGCAGATAAAATACAAATATAGAATCACAAGAAATAGTTGAGCTAAACACAAACTTATCAAAATAAATATGATTGAAAAATGTTCCTTTGCTCATTTTTATCTCATATTAATCTTTATAATATTGATTTGCTAGAACTCCTTACATATTAAATTACAGACCATTAATTTATCATGTGTATTGTAAGTCATGATTTCCAATTTAAGTTTTATCTCTTTTTTGTTATAAATAAATTTTTGTTTTCATAGTATTAAATGTTTTTCAGTCATTCCATTATGGTTTCTTTTTTGTTTCGTGCTTAGAATTTCTGCAAGATTGTTTAAAAGCCTAGTATTCTTAATTACTGTACTTGTATCATTACAATTTCTCAGTAATTCTTATATAAGTATTTACACAGAATTTTACTGTCAGTGGTAACAATTATGAATCACAGTTTGTTTCCATTTACAACTTCCCTTTCCCCAAGAAAAACCCTAAGACTCATAGAACTTTTGATATGAGATTCAACAGTCATTTTTTTAAAACTATAGCCCTACTTTCTATATTAGCAAAATAAGTCAGTATTCAAGAGTCAAATGCTATAAAATACTTCCATTTTGATGATGGGTCATAGGATCGACATTTCTTTTTTGGGGGAGGGCAGGAAATTAACCATATATAGCAAGGATAATAAAAAATGAAAACACAAATTCCATCTTTGCTGTAATTAGGAGGAAAAAATATACTGGCAATTGTATCATGAGAAATAAAAATTGTATCATAAGAAAGAGAGATGGGCAAGAGTAAAAAGAAGACAGCTATGAATGTAACCCTCAAAAAGAACCAGCAAAAGTGTAATATTCCAAAGCAAAGCACATATCCTGAGGCAAAAATGAGAAAGTTCTACTTGCAAACATAGGAACTGGATGTATGGGGCTTCTCTGTACCCAGCTGGGTTCTAAAAAGCAGAAAAAGAATTTTAAAAACAAACAAAAACACAGGCCAAAGTTTCAGGTAATAAATGTGCCTATGTTGAACATTAGGGAAGAAGAGAAGATATTTTATTGGGGTCTGATAGCTTTCTGCCTTTTTTATGACTAATGAGAATTAAACACTAAACTAACTCATAAAAAGTTCTTGTTAGCCAAAAACACAACTTTGGCCTATTCCTTAAAATTTTCTACAAATAGTTGGTCAAGGAAAATTTACCTTATAGAAAGATGAATTATCATAGGGGAATCAACAAAAGATCAATATAAACATACTGCAATAAATGATGTAAACAAATGGAAAACAAATGAAAGCTGAAGAATACGCAAAAGAAAAATGTTTCATAAATCAAATGAAAGTATTACAGTTTCTAAAAACTTAAGCAATCACATCTATAAAACAAGAATGTAAAGCATATATACAAAGATTCAAGGAATAGATGGTAAGAAAACAGAATGAAATAACGTTTTAAAAAACAGGAGACAAATTGAAGGAGTTTCCAAATATGAGACAATGTAAGCATGAGAAGAAATAAGAATAATAGTGAATTACAATACTTTGAATAAGGATCCATGAGTTCATACTGATACTACATAAATAAATATAATGCTATTCATGATAGTAGAATGCCTCACCCCTCTCAGTCCATGATGCCTCTAGTTGGTAAAACATAAGTAACAAAATAGATTACCCAAGTAATAAGATGTATTTAATATATGCACCTTGGTTAACAAGTTGTGTCTAATGGATATGTGCCAAACTTTCCACTCTAAAAATAGAGAATACATCTTATTTTCATGGGCTTCCACATTGACCATATGTTAGCATGCCTACGCTTCCATATATTCTTCAAATGTAGAAATTGCACACTAACATATCAATGCTATAAAACTATAACTTTTTACATATTTGTATAAGAAAAGGCCTTACCTCCAGGAGTGGGAGGCAGGAGACCCTTTTTACTTGAGTTAAAAGCAAAAAGTAAAAATGCTAGCATACAATGGTAATAAAGACACCTAGGGATACGGTCGATGTGATGCTCAGACGAAAATCACTTATATTTAGAAATATTTTACTGCACTTGTATTAACAAATGAAAATAAATGTTAACGTAAGAATTAAACTTCCAAATGAAAAAGTTTAAGAACAAAAAACTAAATAAATAAACAAGAAGGATAGAATTAAAGATATGAAAAGATGCTCAATCTTACCCATATTACCTGTAGGTCAATTACTCTCCTCATAGGGTTCTTCTGTCCTGTTGCCTGTTCAGGCTTTCTCTCTTCAGAGACTGATTTCTGTACCTCGCTATTATATCAGTTCCTGGTCCCAAACCACAGCTTGCCAGGAAAGGATTCAAAATCTTAATATTCCACTATTATATTGGGCTAATCAATTTAATTATTTTTGTAATAATCTTCTCCTTTCATAATATATTTAGAAGCTTACCACTGTGCAATTAAAAAGCATTATATCAAGGTTTTGCCTAATCAAAAGAGCCATTCTCTAACTAAGAGAAAATTCTGAACTTCTGGAGCATCCAAAACAAAATGCAATAAGCATTCCTATTAAAAACTGGGAAACAACAAAGGTGCTCACTGTCACCACTTCTATTTAGCATAGTGCTGGAAGTTCTAGCCAGAGCAGTCAGGCAAGAGAAAGAAAGAAAGTGTATCCAAATCGGGAAAGAGAAGGTCAAACTATTACTTTTTGTGACAATATGATCTTACAGCTAGAAAAACCCAGAGACTCATCCAAGAGATTCCTAGAATTGCTAAATAAATTTAGCAAAGTCTTAGATTACAAAATCAATGTACACAAATCAGTAACATTCCTATACACCAACAACAGTCAAGCTGAGAGTCAAATCAAAGACTCAATACCATTCACAATAGCTACAAAGAATAAAATATCTAGAAATATACTTAACCAAGGAGGTGAAAGATCTCTGCAAAGACAACTACGAAACACTGAGGAAAGAAATCACAGATGATACAAACAAATGGAAAACATATTATGTTCATGGAGCAGTAGAATCAACATTGTTAAAATGGCCATAGTACCCAAAGCAATTTACAGATTCAATGCAATCCCCATCAAAATACCAACATCGTATTTCACAGATCTAGAAAAAATAATTCTACACTTCATTTGGAACCCAGAAAAGAGCTCCAACAGCCAAAGCAATCTTAAGCAAAAAGAATAAATCTGGAAACATCATATTACCAGACTTAAAACTATACTACAAGGCTATAGCAACAAAAGCAGAATGGTATTGGCAAAAAATATAGAGATATAGACCAATGAAACAGAACAGATAACCAAGATATAAAACCATCCACATGCAGCCAACTGATCTTTGACAAAAGCAGACAGCAATATACACTGGGAGGGTGGGGAAGCCCTATTCAATAAACAGTGGTTGGAAAATTGGATAGCCACATGCAGAAGAATGAAATAGGATCTCCATCTCTCACCACTCACAAAAATTAATTCAAGATGGATAAAAGACTTAAATGTAAAACATGAAACCATAAGAATTCTAGATGAAAATGTTGGAAAAATTCTTCAAGGTAGCAGCCTAGGCAAAGAATTTATGATGAAGGCTCCAATGGCAATCACAGCAACAAAAATAAATAAATGGGACTTGATTAAATTAAAAGGCTTCTGCACAGCTAAAGAAATAATCAACAGAGCAAATAGACAACCTGCAGAATGGGAGAAAATATTCACAAACTATACATCCAATAAAAGCATAAAAACCAGAATGTACAAAGAACTAAAGTAAGTCAAGATGGAAAAAACAAACATCCACATTATAAAGTGGGCAAAATAGATGAACAGAAGCTTTTTTAAAAAGAAGATAGACAACTGTCCAATACACACGAAAAAATGTTCAATGTCACTAATTATCGGGGAAATGTAAATTAAAACCACAATGAGATATCATCTTATGCCAGTTAGAATAGCTTTTATTAAAAAGTCCAAAAACAATAGATGCTGGCATGGATGCAGAGAGAAAGGAATGCTTATACACTGTTGGTGGGACTGCAAAACCTCTATGGAAAACAATATGGAGATTCCTCAAAGAACTAAATGTCGATCTACCATTTGATCTTGCAATCCCACCAGTGGTATTTATCCAAATTAAAAGAAGTCATTTTATCAAAAAGACACCTGCATTCAAATGTTTATTGCAGCACAATTCATAATTGCAAAGATGTAAAATAAACTCAGTGCCATCAATTCATGAGTGGATTAACAAAACGTAGAATATGTATACTATGGAATACAACTCAGCCATGAAGAAGGATGAAATAAGGCCTTTTTAAACAATTTGGATGGAACTGGAGACCATTATCCTAA
>RJWJ010008791.1:0-52205 GCA_004363605.1 Indri indri
AGTTGCTTGTTTGTATGCCCTATACTTTTCTATATGTATGCTATGTGTTTCATGATAAAAAAAGGTTAATTTTACTACCTATAAATTTAAAACTTCTAAAGAGTAAAAATAAAAAGACAATGACAAAAGATAAATAAGAAAGTGAAAAATATTTCCCACATGTAATGGACAAAGGGCTTATATATCACCAAGATAAATGTCTGCTGGTTTTTTTTTTTTTTTAATTTGGGTTTTTGTTTCCTTGACTCTTTAGAAACTTAGAGCTTCGAGCTATCTTTCTGTCAATTTTGGAACCAGAATTAGAGTTTTGAGGTTTTTCACAACTAGCATTATAATAAATGAAGTGCAGTTAAATGTGCAGAAAATCTAGAATCAGTGTCCTCTTGTTTTAAATAAGAAACATATCTGCCTACATTTTGCTCCTGAAGTTTTTTTCAAAGAGACTGTTTACAGAGGACACTAATATGAAATAAATGGGTGTTTGGGTGTACAAGACACTGAATAGGATTTATCACAATTGAGAGGAATGGGCCTGGCAAGAAAGGTAGTGCCAACCATACAGAAAATGAGACTTAGTAAAATGGAAGTCGTGGTAATTAGAGGAAAGACCGTCTCTACGGGACCACTTTCACTCTCCCTCTTTATCATTTCTTTTCTCATTTATTTGGCCAATGAAGATCCCTCCCCAAACCAGTATTGCTGTGTGGAAGGAAGCAGAGACCAGTGTCAAAAGGTTCAACCTCTGACATCTCTGAGGGAAAAGAAAGGGAATATTTGCAGGACAGAGTTAGGGAAGAAAATGTACCTCTAGGTGGGAGGCTGAACATCATGGGTAAGAAATACAAAAGTACAAGGCATGGGCACAACATGAGGGAGGGTCTGTGTTCAAATGATCCCAGTAACAATGTATTTTTAGAGTAGAAAGTTATTGTGAGGTAGATTGGGACACAATGTGTACAAATAAAAGGTCGATATTACACAACATCTCTCTGTTAAACTGTATACAAAAAACTAATTGGAGAATGTTCATCCCAATAAACCTGTGGAGATTGTTAAGACTCTCCCATTAAATTGTGAATAAGGACAGAGGAAAAAAAAGCCACAAAATATTGATATCATAACTAAAGTTTTTTATTTAAATGCGATATTTAAATAAGGTGATTAAAAGTGTCATTGAACATAAAATTTCCATATTAAGTATTTAAATTTATTTCTCTTAGATTTTTAAAAAGTGCACTAAGGGAATTCTTTAATAAATAAATAAAAAGTTAATGATTTAATGCTCAACGTCCTAACTAATAATCTGGAACAGAAAGATTCATATTTTAAGCCATATGCAGCAAAATGGTTGCCCATATTCAGCATATGATACATGCCGGAAAAAAGTTTTCTTGACTTTGATAATAATTCTGTGGCTGATGCTTAAAATATTTTCGTCAGCAATTCTGTGAAGACACAGCTTGAGATCAGGCAAGTTTGTGAACTTGACTCATGTGAAGGTTATAATTAAAGATACAATTGGGAAGGGTTAGCAAGATGTTAAAATGTCTTGTAGACAGTTTGACAAAGCCACTGTCAGAAAGAATGTTAAAGAAGTAGAAGGCATAAAACATATGTAAAAAGATACTAAAATAATAATTTTTAAAAAAATTTATCCTAGTTTACCCATATTTCTACCTCAAATTACTTAATCTGAATATACGTTTTCTCATACTCACAAAATGACATATACAAGAATGTTCAATATAGCATTATTTTAATAGTGTAAAACTGAGGGCAGCCAAAACATCTATCAATAGAAGAATAGCTCAATAATTTTCAAATACATATACTGTGATAGCATAAAGACGTTACAATGCATAAGATGGATCTGTATGTACTGACGTGGAAAAATGACAGAAATGTATCAAAAAAATTGCAAAACATTATGGATCTGTACAGAAAAAGTTTGGAGTCTTTTTTATCAAGCTATATGTAATGATCCGGGAAGTGAAATCACCAGGGAGTTTAACTATCTATATTCATGAACATAAGTGCAGGAAAACTAAACAATGTATTAACAAATTGAATCCATATTGTTCAGTTTTTCTATATCTATGTTTATGAAGGAATTTGAGAGATAATCATCAGTTTGTAGTGCCCGTGTCAGATTTTGAAATTAGGTTATGTTGGCTTTGTAGGAGAACTTTGGAAGTATTCCTTACTTTCTGGAAGAGTTTATATAATATTGGTGTCATTCTATTTGTTCCTTAAATATTTGGAAAGAATTCACAGGTGAAGCCAACTGGACTTAGAGTTTGCTGTGAGAGTAGGTTTTGAATTACAGACTCACCTATTAGATATAGAAAGATTCTGATTTTCTGTTTATTCTTATTCAGTTTTGTTAAATGGTATTTCCAAGGAATTTTTTATTTGAATCGTCAAATTATTGTCAAAACACTATAATCCTTTAACATCTATGAAATCTGTAGTAATATCCCCTTTTTGAGTCTGATTCTTATTATTTGTGCCTCCTCTCTTTTTCCCTTGATCTAGCAGTTTAGCAATGTTGTTTTATTAAAGAATCAACTTCTGGTTTAGTTGATTTTGTGTTATGATTGTTACCTACTTACTGGATTTCTGCATGTATCATTATTTTTCTTCTAATTTCTTTGGCTTTAATTTGCTGTTCTTCCAGTCTATAAAGCTAAATATATAGATTGTTTATTTTCAGCTACTATATACACTTAAGTTTATAAATTTTTAAGTATGCATAGCTTTAATTGCATGTCACATATTTTATATGCCAACTATATTATTATTTCCCAGCATTTTTAAATAGCTATTGTGATTAGTTATTTGACCCAATTTATTTATACCTATGAAGTTTAATATCAAATATTAAAGGATTTGTTTTGTTTATCTTTTTGGTACTGATTTTTAATTTAATTCTACTCTGCAACAAATATAATCTTCTTTAGAAGTTGTTGAAACTTATTTTATGGTCCATAATATGGTTAATATTAGTAACTTTCCAAGTACATTTGAAAAGACTATATATTGTAATTATGGGGTGCAGTGTTCTATATATGTCAACAAGATTAAGTTCATTAACAGTGTTCTGCAATCCCAATCAAAATCCTACCAAATTTTGTTTATTTATACATAAAAATCTGACTCTAAGGGGGCAGTAACAGAAAAGGTCATGTCTACTCAATGCATTTTATTACTCACAGGACCTTGGCTTCACAAGTCCTGACTTCTTTTATTGCCTTCTGATGCCTTTGAACAGCTGTTCTTTGTATTTTATCCAGCTTTTATAGCTGTTCTCAGTGGGAGGGTTGTGATATAAGTTACTCTGTCAAAGCTGAAAATGGAACTCCCCAACCACCATATCTTTACTGTTGGCATTACTATTCAAAACAGAATGAGTGAATTGCCTTAAAATATCACAAAAGAAATCTATTTCTGGAATGAAAATATTTTTCATTCCAGAATTTGCTTGAATTTATTGTGTAGTTATTTAACTAGTGTGTTTCTAGAATGGATAATAAAAGAATATGAATCAAAACACTTTCAAAAGAATAGCCATTTTTCATAAATGGGAAATGGCAACATTTACCTCAAATCCTCAGGTTTCATAAGAGTATAAGAGTTCACCCAACTTTGGGTAGAACAAATTGCTTTTTTTTTTTTTTTTCTGTGAGACAGAGTCTCACTCTATTGCCCGGGCTGGAGTGCTGTGGCGTCAGCCTAGCTCACAGCAACCTCAAACTCCTGAGCTCAAGGGATCCTCCTGCCTCAGCCTCCCAGAGTGTTAGGATCATAGGCATGAGCCACAGTGCCTGGCCCAAATTGCTTTTCTTTTGGAAACATGTCGCTCAGATCTGAGCCAAAACAAAGCAAGGCTCACAGAACATAGAAATGTCATCCACACCAGTAGCAATAGTTTTTTTTTGCCATAAGCCAAAATGATAAACGTGTCATAGATTTGTGTAGTGATAGATTATAAATTTTCATGGATTTACATGAATGTGCCTGTGTGACATGACTGTGGGTGTATATATTTACACTCGTATAGTTTGTTTAATGGCCTGTATATGGCTGGCTTATCTGTAGATTTCTAGGAAGAGTTATGTGTATTTTTGGATTGGCATGTGGGATACTGGGTCTCTGAGCATGTATGTACACCTGGAGTGAGTCAACATGTGCCTGTAGGCTGCTGCGTCTAAAGGGAGCAATTCAGAGACCTGGGGAGGATGTATCCCAAGATGGGGATATAGAAGAAAGAAAGCAGTCATTTGATAGTCTATGCCTTGGCACCTTTATGTCTAACACATTATGACCTTTCACCTGATCCCTTATGTTTATGCCCATTCTCCTGAAAAGTCTTCTGCTCTAGTACACTGAGAACATTATAGTTTTTGCAGCCTAAGAAACCCCAGCTGGGGCCTTGACTCCTGCTAAATTCCCAGACTTCTTTCTTCTTCCACCTCTACATCTGGAGCTCTATATTTGTGTTCTCAGCAAAGAGGTTTCCACATACTACAATGCTTATACCTATCTGACCAAAGATACGGCCTCTTCTCATACACTCCCGCTATATCCATGTATTGTATCAGGCTACACACACTAGGGCATTCTATGATCTTTTGGACACTAATTTCAAAAACCACACCACACATTTCCTGCTTATTCACCTTACTATCATCACAGTTTCAGAATGCCTTACTAATATTATAGACCCAAAGGAGCTTGTGGCTTAGTGAATCTACACAAGGTACAATAGGATTGATCATTCACAAAGCTCATTATGAAAGTGTCCATAATGCTATGACTATTCACAATATCTAGGGCCAGCAAAACACGCCCATATCCTAAGCCTAAATGAAATAATATATTTGTTTAATTGCACTATATGAGAGTAGGGAAGGTAGGAGATGATTTAAAATATTTATTATGGTGATATTTTATGCATTTATCATGCATAGTACAAAGAAAGTCAAAAGAATCTTCATATACACTCATAATAAAAATGATAATCTCTAAAATTTTAATGAAAAAAAAATCCATTATAATTTTTTTTAGAAGTGGGAGAATCCGAGAAACAATTTAAAATAAAAGATTTCAAAGTGCCCAAATCTTGTATGGAATGAATGCTGTGACCACAAGGAGACATCGTGGGTTCACTGAAAACAAATCAGACTTAAATAACTTTTTGTCCTTGTTATTGACTATCTGTATATTAGTATCCTAAGTGAATGCAGTTGGCATTATTTCTAGATTTCAATAAGACTCATGAAATGTAATTTACAGAATCATTATGGAGAAAACACAGAAACATTTGAGCAGAGCTCAGAATCATTAGGTAGCTTCACAGCTGGTTGAACTTCCACATCCAAAGGGTATTAGTTAACCAATCAGAGTTAACCTGGGTCAGATACCTTGGCAAGTAGCTATCGATTCTATGGAATTGGCAGCCTTTGGTGGGGGGGCGGGTTGCTCCTCCTAACTTTCCCTCTGGTTCCATCTAGTGGTTGATATTGCACCAATCACTTGCCATAGCACTCATCTTGCTTTGTGTTTATGTCGAACATCAGTGATTTAAACAGAGCTGTGATTATATAACTTGGTATGCAGCTGCTAAGCCACTTCCTGGTGCATCCGAGAATAACAATGATTAGAATAAGTCTGTCTTCAGGACCTGGATTATGCTCCAAGTCTGTAGGTATAAACTAAACAAGTCCATTAAAGAGAATCGGAGTAGGGAATCACTTTACATTAAATACCCTACAGTTCCCATAAATATATGTGTGTATATATATGACTTCTCTGAGCCATAGCCTTTCCTGCATCACCCATTTTTTCTGATTCCCCCATGTTCTTGGCCTTTTTTCTTCTTTTAATGTCTCCTGGTTTAACTCTTTCATTATACAGTAGCACTAGCATAAATATTAGCCCCACTTTGTGTTTGTTTAGGGTTTTGAAGATTACAAGTGCATCTTTATACATTATTTTATTTAAATAGACAGGGATATGGGAATATCTCTGGGAAGATAAAGACACTAGGGCTCAGGGATGATAAGAGTACTGATAAGCTATTACAGCTGGCTTATTGTGAAGTCTGAGCTCCAGCTCAGCATTTTTAAGAATCATCTAGGTTTTTCTTCTCCTTCATCATACTGCTGAGCAGATGAGTAGAAAACTCTCACTGTTCCCAGTAACCAAAAGGCAGAGAACAGTTGGGTGCTTTCACTTTCTCCTCTAGCCATGATTCTAACACATCATTTTTGGCCAACCAAAACAAAAATGTCCTATGCTCCATTGGCCATCAGAACAAATTCCTCAGAGCACACACACACTGGGTCTCAACTTGAACTAGAATACAGTGCATTTTCCCCAGAAACTTCTCTAGTAACACAGCAAAAATATTCTAAACCCCAACAATTTTTACTTAATACAGACTGACCACATAAAGTGTGCCTTGTACTTCTATCTGGCATCACCCTTTTCTTACCCACTAACAGCAACATGCCATATTATATCAGGAATGAAAAAAGTTTCCAGTAATCCTCTAATACAAAATCATCACCAGTGTCAGTCACCACCCTCATCATCATCACAAACAAAAATTTTTATTTTTTTTGAGACAGACTCCCACTCTACTGCCCTGAGTAGAGTGCCGTGGCATCAGCCTAGCTCACAGCAACCTCAAACTCTTGGGCTCAAGCGATCCTCCTGCCTCAGCCTCCCAAGTAGCTGGGACTACAGGCATGCGCCATGACACCTGGCTAATTTTTTTATTTTTAGTAGAGACGGGGTCTCACTCTGGCTCAGGCTGGTCTTGAACTCCTGAGCTCAAGCATTCCTCCTGTCTCGGCCTCCCAGAGTAGTGGGATTACAGGTGTGAGCCACCGCACCTGGCCTATTATAGATATTCTTAGTGTTGTGGTTTTCTCAGTGGCTAGTTATTTGTAGGCTATAGCAGAGGTGAGCTGTATGTGTGGACAGATTCCCTATCTCTCTTTGATGAGGGAGAATGGAGGTCTTTGAAATCCTCTTCCCCCAGCCCTGTGGTCTTCTTAATAGTTCAAATCGTATTGACAAACCCAGTTTAATATCTTAATATCTGTGGTGCTTGTGAGTAATAATCAACCACACCCTGTATGAAAGAGTCAGTAAATGCTGTAAATGGCTGTGCGAACTGACCTCCATGTCAGTAGGTGGTGCTTGCCAGAAGGAACATGCTGCAGTGTTGTTTTTGGGACCTGCAACTGGCTCTAGCCCCTCAGGAGAAGCACTCAAATGCCCCAGGTGTTGGGTGGGGCCCTAGAACTTCTAGGTGTGTACTTATTCTTCACCACCACAGAGGTGGGTGAGGGAACGAGGCTCAGTGGGCCTGGGTTGGATGAGCTTGCCCTCAGGCTCCACGAAAGCTGGTAAGGTAGTAGCTGTTTTGGCAGCGGTCAAAGGTCTGCTCCCAGCTTCTGGGAAAAGCTGACAGGGAGAGGCCAAAGTGGCCCCACCAAGCCAGAAAATCTGCTTGTGGAGGTGGAGCTGTCTGAGATTCACTATCTGACTGTCAGGAGCCAGTTTTGCTTTTTCTCCCCTCCCCTGCGCCACGGTGTCTATCTGGCATCTGCTGATAGGTAGGAGCTCAAACTAGCTGAGCTCCCCCACAATGGTGCTGCAAGCTGGGAGTTCCCTATACAGGATCCTTCCCTGGGCTGAAACATGACCTTCCTGTATGGAGAGGGGTGCTCTACAAGTGCACTGTGGCTGGGACCCACACTATGCTCTCTTTTACATTCTTCCCATGCGGGCTCCTTCACTTCCTGTGATTAGTTGACAAATCTCTCCTCTGTGCCCTACAAGCAACACTAGCAAGTCCTGGGGGTATAGGATCTGGCCTACAGGCCTGTCCCTGGGTCCCCAAAGATCAATCTCTGACCATGCTGGGGAGAAACGTGCTGGTGTTAAGTTGCCTATGGGCTGCTCAAAAACGTTTGATGTCCCTCTGCTTCAGGGTATGCCATGCCCTGATGGATCAGCTCAACAAGCAGCATTGGGGAAGGCCAGTGAGCAGAGAGCTCACAGCCCAAGCAACCCTTAGTCCTGTGTAGGTCTTGAAGAGGAAAGTGAAAGTTTTGAGCCCCTCTCTCTGTGGAAGCCCCGGTGTGGGGTATGGCAGCTCAGCACAATTTAGCAAAGAATCACCAAGCACTTTCCACGATGAAAAGGAAATTGGAGGGAGGTCAAGTGTTATCATGTCCCTGTACATTAATTCAATGCTCCAGGATTTGGGAGACTTGTTGTAAATTCATTTTTCCATACCATCACTTCTTGAGGTTTAGATTGTTTATTAGCTGTGTGGCTTGTAAATTAAGGACATAAAAGAAAGTTTGTTTGTTTTTCAAAAACAAGTCCTTCTTGTTAAGGAAACAAATATAGAACAATGTTAAAATACTTGGGGTTGAATAATATCTTTAAAAATGATCACATTATGGTAGATAACATCAAATAAAAGCATGTGGGATTGTGGTTTTCTCTAATGGTGCATGAATGTGTGCATATACTAAATGTAATTCAGAAAATCCTAAAAATATGACAAATAAAGGCACAATCTCTATCATTGTACATTTTGGCACTCAACACTTTGATAAGGCAACAGTGAAGGCATCATTTGATGAATGCTGAAGTTTTTAGATTTCCTCAAGGTTATAGAAACAAAATTCAGATGGCCATTTCTATGTTAAGTGACAGTGCAAAAATACCTTAGACCTCGGACTAGTTTTGTTGCTCCAATGCTTTTTTCACAAAAATTGCTAATGACATTGCATTAATAAGCTTTATTTTTGCTGTCAGATATTTTATGTGTCTATCCAGATGCAATTATAAACTGAAAAACAAAATTGTAAGCCATATATCATGTCAAAAATAATCATTACTTTTCATATAGTATTACTAAAACAATTCTCAAATAATTCTTTATTGGGTCTTCTGAATTGTAATAAGTAGAGTAAATCTTACTGACTAAAATTCAGGGTACGGAATAACTAATTGGTAAACAAATTAGTGGCTGGAAGGTAAGTAAAATTAATATTTCCAAACTGGACCCACAATTCATTAACCATGATTGTCATTTTCTAATATGTGATGGAAGAAATTCAGTTTATTTAAAATTAGATTAACATAGGATGCTATGCAAATGTTCCATTA
Organism: Indri indri; assembly: GCA_004363605.1. Lineage (NCBI taxonomy): Eukaryota > Metazoa > Chordata > Mammalia > Primates > Indriidae > Indri > Indri indri. Next base: position 9,199 of record RJWJ010008791.1, read on the forward strand.
ATTTTCTCAATGGCTTATTTTTAAAATCATCTATCAGGAAAACTGAAAAAAATTATATCTATCAGTTTATTCTCACCATACAGAATCAACTATTTCTCTCCCTTCATCTGCACTAAGCTAGTCAATGAATTTTAATAGCCATTTCTACCTACACTGTTGCCAGGAAAGGCAGCAGCATTATTCCATGTTTGTCAATGAAGATACTTAACACTAAATGGAGACTTTACATCTGAACATGCCCCAACCAATGACAGATCTTCGATTTATTAGGTTGGTGCAAAAGTAATTGCAGTTTCAGACCTTGAATTTTAAATCATTGTAACTAGGCTCAAACACATCTTTATTAATCAAAATAGGAACCATTACAATCAACACATTGTTGCCAATGAGAAATAAGATTGTTTATTACTGTAGCATAAAAATCCGTGCTTCGGGATTCCACGAACTCTTGGAAAGCATTTTCTGCATCCTATTGGTTGTGGAAGCATTTTCCCTGCAAAAAGTTGTTGAGATGCTTGAAGAAGTGGTAGTTTGTTGGCAAGAGGTCAGGTGAACATGGCAGATGAGGTAAAACTTTGTAGACCAATTTGTTCAAGTTTGAAGTGTTGGTGGTATGACGTGTGGTTGGGCATTGTCATGGAGAACTGGGCCCTTTCTGTTGACCAATGCCGGCTGCGGGCATTGCAGTTTTCAGTGCATCTCATCTATTTGCTGAGCATACTTCTGAGATGGAATGATTTCACTGGGATTCAGAAAGCTGCAGTGGATCAGACCGGCGGCAGACCACCAAACAGTGACTGTGACCTTTTTTGGTACAAGTTTGGCTTTGGGAAGTGCCTTGGAGCTTCTCTGTCCAACCACTGAGCTGGTCATCACTGGTTGTCATATAAAATTCACTTTTCGTCGCATGTCACGATCCAATTGAGAAATCATTCATTGTTGTTGCGTACAATAAGAAAAGACACTTCAAAACGATGATTTTTTTTTTTTATTTTTAGTCAGCTCATGAAGCACCCACTTATCGAGCTTTTTCACCTTTCCAATTTGCTTCAAATGCCGAACGACCATAGTATGGTCGACGTTGAGTACTTTGGCAACTTCTCCTGTAGTTGTGAGAGGATCAGCTTTGACGATTGCTCTCGATTGGTTGTTGTCAACTTCTGATGGCTAGCCACTGCACTCCTCATCTTCAAGGTTCTTGTCTCCTTTGCAAAACCTCTTGAACCACCACTGCACTGTACGTTTGTTAGCAGTTCCTGTGCCAAATGCGTTGTTGATGTTGCGAGTTGTCTCCACTGCTTTACGACCCATTTGAACTTAAATAAGAAAATTGCTTGAATTTGCTTTTTGTCTAACATCACTTCCATAGTCTAAAATAAATATAAAATAAACAGCAAGTAATAATTCATTAGCAAAAAAACAAAGTGATAAGTGCACATTAAAATGAAGTATAACTTAACCACATTTACTTAAGAATGTATTCCAATATCAAAAGGCAAATTTCAACAATGCTAAAACCGCAACTACTTTTGCACCAACCTTAATAGACCTGAGTTATGTGCCACTATTTCTTCTGGTGAAAGCTGGGCTGCTCAGTTTTCAGTTCTGGGTTATAAGATATTCGCCTGCACCCTTACATCAAGCCAATAATCCAACATGGACGTCTCTACATGAGCCATATGGAGATAAGAACATTGTTTCTCCCTCTGCACAGTCTACCACCATCTTCAGAGACCTTGACACCCTTGTGTTCATCAGATGTTTAAAGAGATATGCTATAATATCACAAATACAGAAGAGCCTTGGGCTCAGGTTTATACAACTCTTAGTTTGTATACAAGCTCCTGAAGAAAGAGTACTGTTGACATATTTGTCTTTCAGATCTTCTGGTATAGGTCTGGCTCACAGTAGGCATTTAGTATATTCTTGCTGACTTGTTTTACTGTCTTAAATCCTGGGCAGCATGATGGCACAAAAATAAAAGTTATTGGAGGTTGTGACTGCTATATATGCTGAGACTGGCTTCTGGTTGCTGGAAGTAAGGGATGAGATGTAGTACGAAGGTAGAGATGTGTGTGCATGTGTGTGTGTGTGTAAGAGAGAGAGAGAGATGCAGACCTTTCCTGTCTGATTTCAAAAGTACATATTACCGTCAGTTTCAATACTGCATGAAAGGCAAATCTAAAAGCATGTCATCCATTCCATTTACTAATTAAACTCTCCTCATCTTAGGATAAGCCAAACTTCTGCAATAATTAATATTTCACAATAAGTGTGTAAAATTTGAATGCAAAACATAAAATAATAATACATTTAGTTATCTAGTAATTATAAAATTTTCAGAAATAAAAAAGACCTCAAACATCATTTATTCTAACTCCTTTATTTTATGAACAAGCTAAGCCTCAAAGAGGAGAAATAACTTCCCCAATCAAACAGCCAAGGACCAAGGACTATTTACTTCTAGATAAGTGATCCTTGCCCCTCACTAGGCCGCTGTGCACTTTCCCATCTCCAACCTTATGTTGGACATGAGTGAACTCATCAAAGCAGCATGGACGGTGAATGCCCATATCTGCTCTTTATTTGGTATCTATACAGGATTTTTTCCCAAGTCCTTTGATTTAGAAAGATATTTTTAACCCACAGTTAATTCTAATATTTTTTTAGATTTTATAATCAGTTTTCATAATCATTTACTTAATAACTTGCAAATTTAACTTTCAGATATTTCACTATCTTAATTTTTTCCACATTATAGTAATCTGTCTACAACGTAGATTTTTTAAAAGCAGGCCTATGAGTTCTTTTTGTTTGAAAAAGCATCAAGGATAATTTATACTCTTGTAGACACAGAGTACTTGCTTTTGTGTAATAGCATAGGCAATATTAAAGTTCATGTTTATCAAAATATAAAAGTGAAGATGCATTTTAAAGTACCTAGCTTTGTGTCTAAAAATAATTGTTGCTCAAAACAAACATAGCTATTATTTTTATTAATACCATCACTAGTTTAAGAACATAACCCTGAAAGCTTCCTATTCCATATTCTTCTCATAGCTATTAATAATTTCTGTTGTTTCCCTTTTCGTATATAGTCATCCACTAGTCCTGGGTGATCCTCACCTTATGCTTAGGAAAATAGGAAACCAGCACAATAAAATGATAAAGACATATCTATCTACCATCAAAAATAGATGTGAAACAATCCATCATAAATCTGCACAGTCAAGAGTGGCAGCTATAGCTCTTTGTTTGTTCCCATAATAGGATGTTCAGGTTTTCATGATGTTATCAACTGCCAAACCTTTTCCTCCAATTTTATATTGTTTCTAAAACATAATCAATTTCTTTAGTTTAATGGGTTTTTCTTCTGTAAATGGAAATTATTTTCTAATTAGAGATGACAGTTTTCTTTGAATCATCAAAAATATTTAGATGAGTATATTAAAAATATATTTTAAGCATCAATAAGGTATTGAGTTTAAGATGAGTGAAACAGTATACAATTGGGGTCACAATTAGTACATTTTCTAAAAAATATCAGCTTAATATTTTACAATATTATTGAAGTTAAATTATATGTAAGAATGTCTTTTGACTCAATCATGTTAGAAATACATGAACTATAAACTCTTTTACATTGGAAAAATAAAAAGAAACACACTCTCGGTAGTAGAAATAAAACTTCCCTGAACAGTTTCCTAATGAATCGCTATCCTAACTCTAATGCCAAGATAGATTGAACAAAGGTCATCTACTTTATATTCCATATTACTATTAGAGTAACCTAAAAGTTTCTCAGTTGCCAAATTATACTTGATTTATATTGAGCTTTTAGGCAGCTATTAATAAAACTCAGGAAGTTTGGGGGTGTTTGGGGGTGTTTGCTTTGGCTACTAACGGTCTTTTTGGTTCCAAAGGAAGTTTAGGATTTTTTTTCTGTATCTGTGGAATATCATATTTATATTTTAATGGGGATTACACTGTCTTTGTAAATCACTTTGGGCAGTATGGAAATTTTAATGATGTTGATTTTGCCAATCTATGAGTGAGGGGTGTTTTTCCATTTGTTTGTATCTTCTGCAATTTCTTTCATCAGAGTTTTGCAGTTCTCCTTAGAGAGATCCTTCACTTCCTTAGTTAAGTATATTCCTAGGTATTTTATTTTCTTTGCAGCTATGGTAAATGGTATTGAGTCCTTGATTTGACTCTCAGCTTGACTGCTATTAGTATATAGAAATGTTACTGATTTGTGTACATTGATTTTATAACCTGAGACATTGCTGATTGTATTTATCAATTTGAGGAATCTTTTGGTGGGGCCTTTAGGGGGTTTTCTAGATACAAGGTCATATCATCAGCAAACAGAGATAGTTTGACCTCCTCTTTCCCAATCTGGATGCCCTTTATGCCCTTTATTTCTTTCTCTTGCATGATTGTTCTGGCTAGGACTTTCAATACTATGTTGAATATAAGTGGTGACATTGGACACCCTTATATTGTTTCTGTTTTTAGCAGGAATGCTTTCAACTTTTCCCCATTCAGTATGATATTAGCTGTGGGTCTGTCATATATGGCTTTTCTAATTTTTAAGTATGTTCTTTCTATGCCTATTTTGTTGAGAGTTTATATTAACATTATGAAACAGTGCTGAATTTTATTAAATGTGTTTTTTGTGTCAATTGGGATGATCATTTAGTCTTTGTTTTTGCTTTTGTTTATGTTGTGATTTATTGATTTGCATATGTTGAACTATCCTTACATCCCTGGAATGAAACTCACATGATCATGTTGAACTTTTTGCTGTGTTGTTGAATTTGGTTTGCTAGTATTTTGATGAGGATTTTTGCATCTATGTTCAAAAGAGATATATGTCACATTTGAAGGAAGTGGAAAAAAGTAACAAATCAAACCCAAAGCCAGCAGAATAAAAGAAATAAGAAAGCTCGGAGCAGAGCTAAACAAAATAGAAACCAAAGAAAAAATAATATAAAGGATCAATGAAACAAAAAAGGTGGTTCTTTGCAAAGATAAACAAAATCAATAAACCACTGTGCAGATTAACCAGAAATAGAAGAGAAAGGACTCAAATAAGCTCAATCAGAAATGAAAAAGGAGATATTACAACTCATACCACAGAAATATAACATATCAACTGTGAATACTACAAAAACCTCTATGCAAACAAACCAGAAAACCTAGAGAAAATGGATAAATTCCTGGAAACACACAACCTCCCAAGTCTGAATCAAGAAGAAATAGAAATCCTGAATAGACAATAACAAGCAGTGAGATTGAAGCAGTAATAAAATATTTCCCAACATCAACAACAAAAGCCAAGGACCAGATGGATTCACAGCCAAATTCTACCACACCTACAAAGAAGAACTGGTACCTATCCTACACAAATTATTTCATAACATCAAGAAGGAGGGAATCCTCCCTAACTCATTCTATGAAACTAGTATTACCTTGATGCCAAAGCTAGGAAAGGACACAACAAAAAAAGAAAAGTACAGACAAATACCCCTTATGAACATAGCTCATTTTTTTGGTGGGTTGGTTGGTTGTGGGGTTTTGCACATGAATTTTAAGGTAATTCTTCTTTGTGGTACAACTGATCTTTTAAATATAAACACTAAATATTGTCACTCAAACAATTCTTTATACCTCTAGCTCTAGTAGTCTGTGTACAAGAAAACTTGTGCATGGCCTTTGTCCTTAGCCTTGAACCAATTCTTTCTCTTCCTCTCTCTCTCTCACTTTCTCTCTCTCTCTCTCTCTCCCTCTCTCTCTCTCTCTCTCTCTCTCTCTCTCTCACACACACACACACACACACATGCTGGGACAGGGTCCAGTGGAGAGACTTCGACATGTCCCTGTTAGAGTTCTCCCTATAGGTTGCCATCTACCTGTTAGTACTCCTTGGAAATAGTTATTCAACAGTGTATTTCCTCTCATGTTACGTTTTAAAAAATTTTTTCTCGAATGGCTTTGGGAAAGGTTTGGCTGCACTTAAATCCTAGCAATCTGTAGCAACATTTTCCTAACCTACTTTTGTAGACTCCTGTAAACAAACGGAATGAGGTCAGTTTGGTGGTGTGACTTGTACTTCACAAAGCCTAAAGGCTCCTGGTGATCACTGATGCTCTTTCTCATTCTTGTGTTCACAAACCATGGATAAGAAAATTCATTTTTGATATGATTTGAACCTAGAAACTGAGATTATTTATCTTTAGAGGTCAAGTGCTACCTTTTCTCTTTAGGGTCTGGCGCTTTAATGTCTCTCTCATTCACATGACATCTCAAACATGGCTTCTGCCAGGACTTTCAGTACTCTAAAATTAAACTCATCTGGATTAGAGGTTTAAAGACTCTTGCTAATTCATTTTAAGGTTCTAACACTTTAGTGTACATAGGAATCACCTGATATCTTAATAAAATGCAGATTTTTTCCAGTGGGTATGGACTTGGGCTTGACAGTTTTCATGTCTGAAAACAGATGATGCCTCTGTAGCTGGTTCAAGGACCATAATTTGTGTAGCACAGAATTTAGCAGTGTATCTCTAACTTCAGTGTTCATTGGGATCACCTAAGGAGTTTTAAAATAAACAGATGTCTGGGTCCTACCACTAGACATTCTGATTTAATTGCTCTGGGGTGTAGCCTAGGCATCAGAAATTTTAGAAAGCTCTCAGGTAATTCTACTGTGAAAGCAAGGGTTCGAATCACTGTCCCTTTCAGTCTTCTCTGAACCAGGGCATTTTCTTTAATGGATAGAATGGAAGCAAAACAGTAATTGCTGTTTTAAAGGCAATAGAGAAAATTGCTTTCATGGGGGCATAGTGATGATTATAATAAGGCAGGGGCAACATCTGATTATATGCATGCCCAGTTTTACTGCTGGCATGCTAGGACCCCGCTACTCTCAGTGCAGTCCTGGGACCATTCATTTAGGAGTTAGAAATGCAGAATCTCCAGCCTCACTGGAGGTTTTGAGAATCAAAACCTGCCTTTTAACAAGATTTTCCAGATGATAATGGTGCAAACTGAAGTCTGAGACTCACTGTTCTAGGAGGCTCTTTTCCCTTGGCAGTTGTTCTATGCCAGATACACAGGTCAGCCAAGCAGCTCCATTATAGAGGCCTTGGAAGTATACAGGAGAAAGAGGGAAGGAGCCAATCAAAAGTGAATGATTGAGGAAATGCTTAATATAGCCATGCAGGACAGTTCCAAAATATACCCACAACCCAGGGTAAGTTTCAAATCTGTCAAGGAAATATTTATGTAGCAAAAATAAGGAATAATTATTATTGCTAATTTATGCAGCATTCATGTTTTTCTTTTATTTGGTGATTAGCTGCATAGGCATGCTCTACTATTCTACAGCTCTACATCAGTGGTACTCAACAGTGGGTGGTTTTGCTCCCCAGAAAATATTTGGCATTTTGGCTGTCACAGCAGGAGAATGGAGTGCAAGTCGTATCTAGAGAATAGAAGCCAGGAACACTGCTTCCTGGGATATAATATACAGTGCAGCCCCTCACAACAAAGAATTATCTCGCCCCAGATGTCAATAGTACACATGAAGTTGAGAAAACCTGTTCTACAGCATATCAATTTAGGGGAATATATAGATACGATTTCTTAAAGAGGAAAAATCTCACTTGTAAAAGTGGAACAAGGCAGTTAAAAGATTTCCTCTGGCAAATCACTCCATTACAAGAAGCTGAATGATAAGGATATTAGAATAGCAAGGTGGTCTCAAGATGTGCAAGTTGGTAAGGATGTGTATGTAGCTCTGGGGTGTAAAGTTCATTTTCTTAGTGCGTGAATTAAACATTCCTGATTAGCATTGTAAAAGCAGTCCAGTAGCAACTCATTGTCTACTTTTTGGTTCTCATTAGTTGAAAGTGTCGAAACCCAGGAACCACTTAGTAAGCTCCCTAGAGATGATGGCAATGTGTCAGGCACTCCACAGAGCCTAATCTCTGACTTTATCCTCTTGCAAGAGTAATTCACAATTTTCAAAATGCACAATTATAAAACCTTCCGAGAAATTTTCCTGGTTATGCTCTTTGTTGTCATTTCATGTGACCACGTTTAGTCCACTGTAGTTGTTGAGTCTTTTCTGAGGACCAATGTTGTAGTATGGATGCAGGAATCCATCAGACTTGGGCATTGATAAGATTCCTTGTGTAGAAGTGAGATTCGTTAACTGTCACAGCCAGGGCTCTATAGTGAGATGCACAACAGACAGTGATGGAGGCGGTTCTTGGGAATATGAAAGGTGACGAAAGGTAAAGGGGTGGCACCAGGGATCTGGCAGGCTGATGGTGTCATCCTTAAGTTCTCTGCCTCCTACCCAGGCCTGTTCTAGGTCCATTGTCTCCAAAGTTCAGAACAAACCTTTCAGGGTTATGCCAGGTGACCCTATGAGGAGCTGGAGGAAAGTATTTTACCTTCTAGTAACAATGTTCTATCTAAAAATGGAAAGCAGTGAGGTTTGCTAACGATCGATATATGACTTTCACACTTGGTTTGTCGCCAGATGCTCAAGTGTCACATCCTCTCCTGAGGAAAGCCTGGGGTCTGGCCACAGCAGTGACTTTCCTAGTTCCTTTGCTTTCAACATATTGCAATAGATTGTGGTTTATACATACTCATGTATGTGACTTTATCTTATTAAAAGGTAGAATCTTCATAATAACATATATTGGAATAGGGTGTGAACATGGTATTTTTTCCCTCACCAAGGTCCACTGGTTAACTCCTGACAAAGCACAAAAAAAGTAGTTAAAATTACAGCTGTATCAATTTTTTATTTTACAAAATTATCGGTGTTAATTTGCTGACCTTTTTAGCGATGAGCAGTGACTGTCACTAGTTGCTACCTCGCAGGCATTTAAAGACATACACACTCACGTATCTAATCTGTCACATTAGTATTAAGTGGGATTTTACAAAGAATGAGAAATTAGCTGCTGTTGAAAATAACTTGTGTTATGTAGAGAGTATTATAAAAAGAGGGTTTTTTTGGATTTTTCCCATTTCTGGATGGTTCTGTTGCTGAAAAACCAATGTTCCACCTAAAAAACTCTGAGATCTGCTTACTTTAAAAAGTAGGCTTCAATTTTCCAAAGTATTTATGTCTTTGATACAAATCTTTTATTTCTCCACAGAGTTTAACTGGTTAACTCATGGCACAGAACAAAAAAGCATAGTTGACATTAAAGCTATTATGCTTTTTTAAAATAAAAATAGATGTTAATGTGCTAGCCTTCTCGGAGATGACTAGTGACTGTTAGTAGCTGCTACCTCACAGACATTTAAAGACACACATACACTCATAGTTAATTTGTCAATTCAATATATGTGTATTTAATAACAGTTTTATCGAGATACAATTCACATACCATAAAATTGACCCTGTTAAAGTGTATAATTTAGTGGTTTTAGTATATTTACATAGTTGTGCAACCATCACCACAGTCTAACTTCAGAAAATTTTCATCACCCCAAAAAGAAACCCACACCCATTAGCAGTAACTTCCCATTCCCATCTTCCTCCAGCCCTAGATAATGTTGTCATGAAAGGCCACATACTCAGAATAAGCAAAAATAACTTACATATTTGCTCTGGGAAATGGTTTCTCCTAGAATGCAAGACTGAATCAAATGAAGTAATCCTAAGCTTTTATATCATAAGCTAAGTCCTATCCTAAACAGTTCCCCACTTCACAAGATCAGCTTTAGAATCACCAAACCCAGATTCTAAAATTCTGTTAATATTCTCTCCTGACTGACCCTTTTCTAAGACACTATACGACTCCCTTAGTACAAGACTACAAGACTCTCTTAGCCAAAGTCTCCCTTACTACAGTGAGTCTAATCAACTTCGCTTTGCTTGATCCACAGGTGTTCTCCCTTATTCCAGTGAATCTAATCTGATAGACTCAGCTTTAAGTAATCAACCAATGTTTCTGGTGGACTTTTGGAATCCACATTTGGCAGTCCCTTTACCCCCGCCCCCAGTTGGGTTTCTTGAGCAAGAGTCAAGATGGCTCTAGCGCTTTCTTGCTTATGAACCATGGAAAACATGCATTCTTTCCTCTTGTCAAACTCTTGGAGGGCAGGCTTATTCCTATACAGTCGCTTTTCCTTTGTTTTGCCACAAAATAGCTCATCATTGTTTCTGACTTGCGTTCATGGCTTACTTGTCAGTAGCGATAGTCCAGTCCACTGTCCCTTGAAAACTCCAAGGAACACACATGAGGGTTCTCTTTAGGCTCCAGGTGGATTCTGGCTATCCCTACCTCTCCACCTTGGGATTGGTGAGAGTAATGGGTGAGACCACATCATGGCAATGGCTTCCTCCAAAGAAATCTTACAAATCCACTCTTCGAAATCCGTTCTTTATTTTTTTTAAATTTATTTTTACTTTTATTTTATTTTGCAAAACAAAAAATGTTGGCATGGATGCAGAGAGATAGGAACACTCAAAGTCTGCTTTCATACCTTAAAGGATTTCATTATTTGAAAAATTAGCAGCCTCTTATTTTCTTTGAAAATTTGAATTTGGTATGACAGACATACTTTGGAATATCATATCTATTGTATCCCGGTGCCTCACTCAAAAGCCCCAAAGTAACATTTCAGCTACATTCATATTTTATGGTAAATATACTCAATGTTTATTTTACTGAGAAAGATGTGCTCTTAAAAATAAGTTAGAGAACCAGTGATCTAGTCCAGTGTTTCTCATGCTTTAGTGTATGGACACAGTTAACTAGGGAAGCTGGTTAAAATGCAGATAAGTGGATTCTGATATAGTAGGTCTGGAGTAAGGTCTGAGTTTCTACATTTCTACCAAGCTCCCAGAAGATGCCAGTGCTGCTGGTTCTCAGACTACACTTGACATAGCAAGACTTCAGTCAGCCTCCCTGTTTCAGGGGATGGCTGAGAATTGTGAATTCTATGAGCTGGAACATTAAAAACGGAACAACCAGAATGTAATCATTCTTCTGAGAGTTGTCCAAGCAAGGAGACGAGGAGTAAGAATCTTGGAGGAATATGAGAAATTATAAAATTGAAGATGATGGTAGAAAAGGAAGAGGAGCATTTCAAAGCAATCTTGGTGGAAGATACGAAAACAGTAGACAGGAGATAAGAATAGGTCAAAAAAGCAAGAGAGAATGAAAGAAAGAATACAGACAATATCAACATAATCTGGCATTTCTAGTTCATGTTTCATTGGATGAACACTAACAAATGCCAGCCTTGTGTTACTCTTGAGCAGTATGAGGCCCTCAAAACAAATTTTTATGGATATTAAAAGAACTTGAATAGGTGGGAGATGGTCTGATAATTGGGAATATACAGGTCCATCCTGGGTACGATATACCAATTATTTTGTTTCCTGCCTGTTTCCACATCTACTGCCGCTATGCCATATTCAGGAAATTTTCCTTTTGTTTTGTTAAAAAAAATTTTTATAGATACATAATAGTTGTACATATTTTGGGTGTACATGTGATATTTTGATACTAAGATACAATGTGTAGTGATCAAATCTGGGTAAATGGGATATCCATCACCTCAAACATTTATCATTTCTTTGTGTTGAGAATGTTTTAAATCTACTCTTCTAGTTATTTTGAAATATACAATAAATTATCATTAACTATAGTCACCCCATGTGCTACTAAACACTAGCTCTTATTCCTTCTGTCTAACTGTATTTTTGTACCTATCAACCAACCCCTCTTTATTCTCCTCAAACACACACTACACTTCTCAGCCTCTGGAATCATTATTCTACTCTCTACCTCCAATAGACCAATTTTTTTAGCTCTCACATATGAGTAAGAACATATGACATCTGTCTTTCTGTGTCTGGCTTATTTCACTTAACATAATGCCCTCCAGTTCCATCCATGCTATTGAAAATGACAAGATTTAAGACTTCTTTATAGCAGAATAATATTCCATTGTGTATCTATACCACCTTTCCTTTTCCTCTTCGAACCTCTCCTCTCCTCTCCTTTCTTTTCCTTTCCTTTCCTTTCTTTTCTTTTAGTAACAGGATATCACTCTGTTGCCCAGGCTAGAGTGCCCAGGAGAGAGTGCATCATATCTCACTGCAAACTTGAACTCCTGGGCTCAAACAATCCTCCCACCTCAGCCTTCTAAGTATCTAGGACTACAGGTGTGTGCCACCATGCCTGGCTATCTTTCTAATTTTTTGTAGAGACGGAATCTCACTATGTTGCCCAGGCTGGTCTTGAACTCCTGGCCTCAAGCAATCCTCCCACCTTGGCCTCCCAAAGTGCTCGGATTACAGGTGTGAGCCACTACACTTGGCCACATTTTATTTACTTATTCATTCATTGAAGGACACTTACATTGATTTCATATCTTTGCTACTGTGAATAGTGCTGCAATAAATATGGAAGTGCAGATATCTCTTCACTATGCTGATTTCCTTTTTTGAGGAATATGTACCCAGCAGTGGGATTGCTGGATCATATGCCATTTTTAGTTTTGCTTTGGTTGCCTGTGCTTTTGAGGTCTTACTCAAAATATCTTTGCCCAAACCAATGTCCTAAAGCATTTCCCCATTGTTTTCTTCTAGTAGCTTCAGAGTTTCAGGTCTTACATTTAAGTTTTTAATCTATTTTTATTTGACTTTTGTATATGGTAAGAGATAGGGGTCTAGTTTTCTTCTTCTTCATAGGGATATCTAGTTTTCCCAGAATTATTTAGTAAAGAGACTGTCCTTTCCCCAATGAGTGTTCTTGATGCCTTTGTTGTAAAATAGTTGACTGTAAATACCTGGATTATTTCTGAGTTCTCTATTCTGTTCCATTGGTCCACGGGTCTGTTTTGATGCCAGTACCACGCTGTTTTTGGTTACTATAGCTTTGTGGTATAATTTGAAGCGAGGTAATGTCATGCCTCTAGCTTCATTCTTTGTGCTCAGGATTGCTTTGGCTATTATGGGTCTTTTGTGGTTCCACATGAATTTTAGGATTTTTAAAAAATTTCTGTGAAGAATGTCATTGGTATTTTGATAAAGTCAGGAAATTTTTTTGAGGAGTGTCCAAATTGATGACAAAAATATTGCAGATGTTGGAAAAACAGAATTATGAAAAAGTCCAGCCCTCACAAAATATATTTATTTTATAAGTTTGTTGTAGCTAGAATAATTTCCAGTGTTTTCCCTGTCAAAGACTACTCAACATTTCTTGTTTGTTTATTTAATTAATATAGAAATTGGAGCGGATAATAGGGATCAGTAACTTTCAGAAGTATTTTTCAAAAGAGCAGAGATGATACTGGGTAAACAAGAAACATCCATGAGCAGGAGTTTCTATTGCTGTCCAGGGAGGAACTGACCATGTTCTGTCAAAGTCTTTTCCAAGCAACAGTGAAAGCCGAGTGTCTCACCTACATGCCATATGACCTGCTTATAAACAAATGTGTTGAAACAAACTGTTAAGTGAGACACAGACACTTTGCAGGCACAACAATCATCAGGGGCTAATGAATCAGTGTTTCTGGTCCAATGACATGACCCAAAAAAGGAAAAGAAAACAATTGAACAAAATAGTATATTTTTAGTTTACTCACTGAACTAGAGAAATAAATACTTTCACTTCTTAACTTTAAAAATATTTTACAATGGTTCTATTTATGAGAGGCTTCAGGTTATTTCAGAAGTAACTTACCATCTTGAAAACTGAGGCATTAATTTGACTCTAGTTAAGCAACAAATGTGGTTGCCATAAAATGAAAATCATTAAAAATACATATATAATATACACATATATACAAATGTGTGTGTGTGTGTGTGTGTGTGTGCGCGCGCACCTCTTATTTTGACATATATATCAACTCAAGGCTAACATATACTGTCTGAAATTTATGCCTTGGTTAACTTTTAAAAATAATTTTCTCTAGTCATTATATTTATATGCTGGTATCCGTCTCATTATCATTTCTATCTCTTCTTTTGGGAACAGTGTTATGAGTGGTTTTGTGACAGAAAAAATAAATGCAGATGAATCATGAAGATTCTTTAAATGAACCTTAAGCCTTATTAAAATAGTTGAGTCATTTTTGTTTCCCTCCCACAGGGACAATAAAAAATTCATTTAGTCTAAATCGTTTTTACTTTCCCTACCAGTTTCTGGATGTCTTAAACCTGAAGAAACCCTCAGAGCATTTCTATCTAAGGGATTTAGCACCCTTGTGTCTAATCCTAGGTGGGAAGGACGGGTTGGCAATCTCTTATATGATGGCTTTAACTTTCTTTTACATATAAAACCCACAATGTTTGAGAGAAGAAAATAAATGATGACCATCTCCATTAAAGTAACTAAAACTTTGAACTTCTAGCTATTTTCTCCTTTTATCTGCCTGCACTTCTCCTGATGACACACTCTTGTTACAAAATGCTCACTTTTATTAATTGACTTAATAAATGATTAAAAGATTCGGTACTTTTCAGCCTTTTTGGTAATTTAAATTATACTGATTTGAGAACAACCCTGGAAGGGAGGCTTTTGGGATTGATGTATATGATGAGTCACTGAAACCAAGACAATAAACACATTCTCAATCTATGCCCACATAATGATCCTGGGTTATAACAACAGTGGCTGATTAGTATTGTTCCAGTGAGATATTAATTCACTCATAAGTACGTAAGCCTTGGGCTATGAATAATTCTTAAAAACAGAGTGTCAAATCCCTAGCTCCCATGGAGGTGTTAATTCCTTTAATTAGTCTCTGGTGCACAGACAATAAAGTTGCCTTAGAAATATAAAGTTTAATTCTACTGTGTGAATGTTCTGTGTCTAACTTAAGGACTAAGAACATCTTGGCAAAGACTCTCTCCTTTGACCAAAACTTTAGTCAGGCTCCTCTGAGTTCTCTTCTTGATTAGGCCAGACTTTGGGCTTCCTTCCCTGTCCTTGAGGACTCCAGTTTGGGCAAGAATCCTGCTAAATCAGATTAGGGAAAATCTGCCACCTTTGGTATCTAATCACCCTTAATGTCTTATCACTTTGGCCCACCTTCAACAAGGATCCTATCAAGTTAGTTTAGCCAGGTAACCCCCTATCCTTGATATTTCCTCTTAGTAATTTTCCATACAGTGACCCCCACCCTGCTCCTTGGTTATTATAAACCCCCATTTGTCCTTGTTGGGGTCATAGATGAGTCCAATCTCTCTCTCCCATTGCAAGGTTCTGTTACAAGTGGTCCCTTTACTTATTGCCATGGTCCCCTCCCCATCTTTGAATAAAGTTTGTCTTACTATCTTCAACAAGTGTCATGAACAATTTTTCTTTAACAACCTGCACAGTTAAAATGGAAAATTATCAATATAACCTTGGTTTTGTAAAAATGTATTAGTGAAACACTACCTTTTAACACTTAGGCAATTAGAGAGAATCTATCAACGAATCTGCAAAGGAAAGTAATTTCCTGCCCATTTCCAAGAGTAGTAATCGAATTGAATTGGTGTGGTATGATATTTGAAAATAAAGACATCCACAAGAAACCATGCTTACCCTGATGAGCATCTCCAACAGGCCAACAAATAGAGTTGTGTCAGATTCCAAGAAGATGAGGCCTGCATCATCCACAATATATAGATGAGTTCATTCTCACAAACACATATGTTCTCAATCTGTTCTCTGCCAAACGGCCATGAGTATAAAGGAAAATCTAACTAATCAGACTGATTTTTGGTACTAATTCATCCATGGGAGTCAGAGATTTGCTGAACTTTAGCATGACAATGTATTTTAAATGTTTGCCATGAGTTTCATTATCTCATCACTTAACTTGATATGACAGGGTTAAAATTCCTGTTGGTAAGGCAGAAAGAGTATATAAAAAGATACATAATAGGGCAAGTCATCATACCTTGGATGACACATGAGCAATGCTGACTTAGGAATCTGTGTTTATTTTGAAACTTTTTCTGATTTGGATGTTATTATCCCATGAACCAGAAGGTTTCTGTCTCTACTGGGGTTACCCCAGGATATTGTTCATAGTTTCTGGCCTTGTAAGTTCTTGACTATTCCTAAATACTTTTTAGAGAAATGTTGTTAATATTTTTCCTAACACTTCACTGTATTCTGTGAAGATCAAGTGTTCCTAATGCTTCTCCCTCAATACTGTCCTTGACAAGTGGCTCAAATCTTTGAACGTCTGAGGATTATCTATTTCTGCACACATAAGTGACTCAGACTTCTTGACTCATGGTAATAACTTATTTTTTTATTCTGACTTGTTGGAAGGAGTACACCTTTGTTTTCTCTAATGCTAAGGTATTAAAAAATAACATCCAATAGAAACCCACAATGTTTGAATAATTTTATCTCAGGTGATAAACAATATTTAGAGTGATGCTAAATTAATTTACAAAGGGAAAGTGCTTTTCTAACCAGTTTTAGGAGAAATGGCCAATTTTGGCATTGGAGCACATTTATGAGAAATAATAAAAATGTTAACATCCTGGTATAGAATTCTAAATAAAATCGACCATAATATATTTAAAAGTGTATGTAGGTTTATTCTTTGGTTATGGAACAGAAGATGGGTGGGTGGAGATATGTGGGAGCAGAAGAGCACAGAGAACATACTTTATTATTCATTTTGGTTTGGTGGAGAAAAATTACTAAAGGTGCTGGGCTACAGCCAGCAGAGTTAGCAACAATTCTTTGTGATAAGGAATCAATGCTGTATGGAAACTAATATTTTGGGGACCATACTGTGAAACACAGTGGAATTTCAATATCAAGGAAGATCAACACTTAGCAGTGCTTTGTGGTTAAGCAGCACCTTTCTTAGTAAGAACTTACTAATCTTTATTGATGAATATATAACTTATTTAAGTACCCACTGCTTTTTAAAAAATTATAGCTACATAAGCTCTATGTTGTGTCAGAGAGACAGTCCTGAGTTTGCCAGGTTGGCTAGTAACTTATGATGACTGACCATGATGAAGACATTTTGAATTTCTTCCATAGCACCATCCAAACACTGAGGGAGTAGGGATCTACTCCACAAGTGAAGATTCCCTGACTATCTTATATTATTTCCCAATATCAAAATTGTTTTGAGACAAAATTCTGAATGGTTGACACAATGGTTTCTTTTAGTACTGTAAAAAAGAAGTAATGTACGCCTTGTTTTTTACTTAAGGACAGATCTAACTATCCAAAATATTGTTTCACTTGAGTGAGTGTGATACCAATGGCAAATGTAGATGAAAAACATGGAAGCCTAAATTTTGAGCAAAGGAATTATGAGTATTAACTGGCAAATGTATAAGAATGGAGACTTTTTAGAAACCCAAATAATTTTACTTATTAGTGGTTTATAATTAATGTGAGAGGTATACAAATGAAACAGGAAAATAGCATGTTTACTTAAAAATTGGACAGTTGTTAATTCATAAATTTCTAATAAGAATTAGCAGCTTTTGATTTTTGGTTGTCCCATTATCACTCCATTTAATTGACCAATCTAGCCCATGCAACGACTGAATAGATTATCAAAGATGACAGTAGACTACTGCAAACTTAATCAACCAAGTAATAGCCCCCATTGCAACTGTTTTGTTGGATTTGGTATCTTTACTAGAACATAATAATACAACTTGAGTACTATTGAATGAATAATGCATTATTTTTCATATCATTCAAGAAGGAGAATCAGAAGCAGTTTGCATTCACATGGAACAAAGAACCATATACCTTTATGGTATTGTCTTCATTAGTATCTATTAATATATTAATTACCATACAATAACTGGTCCAGTCTCTTGTAGAATCCAATTCCTTAACTGGAAACCAAATCAACTCAAATGACTAAAGTGTGGTGCTCTCTGGGCATGTCAAATTGCTGAAAAATAAGATAATAAATGCATCCACTGAGAACTGATATGCTTAATGCCTTGATGCTACCCAAAGAAATTATTGTTGGTAAAGGTAGAGATCCACAGTAAAAGAAATACTATAGAAGCTAAAGGAAATTCTTTAGCAGATCTTCATGCTAACAGGCTGCTATGTCTAAAGTCCTTAGTCTAGGACCTCTTATAGAACAGAAAAACAAATTCATTGAGAGGTTCAAAGATTATATCATAGGTGCACAAAATGTGGTCCCAACGTGATACTGTACCTAGATTAACAGAGCAGGCAAAATGGAACAATCTACATATAAGCTAAAAGAGAACACAACCTGCATATTTAAGGCAGATTCAAGGAGTTCTTTGAACATGTTTTCTTGGTCTAGCCTGAGAAATCTTGGGCCATGTGTTCAGAGTATCTTTCAGACTCTTCTTATATTTACAGTTTTTGACTTAAAGTCTGTTTTATCTGATATAAGTGTAGCTACACCTGCTCACTTTTGGTTTCCATTTGTGTGGAAAATCTTTTTCTATCCCTTGACTTTCAGTTTAGCTACATCTTTACAGGTGAAGTGAGTTTCTTATGGCAGCAAATAGTTGGGTTTTTTTTTTTTATCCACTCAGCCAGTCTATACATTTTAAATGAGGAATTTAATACATTTACATTCAAGGTTATTATTGATAGGTGAGAACTTACTTCCTTAATTTCGTTAATTGTTTTCTGGTTGTTTTGTACATCTTTTGTTGTCTTTTCCCTCTCTTACTTTTCACATTCAAGGTTATTATTGATAGGTGAGGACTTACTCCTATCATTTTGCTAATTGTTTTCTGGTTATTTTGCATATCCTTTGTTCCTTTTTTCCTCTTTTATTGTTTATCATTGAGGTTTGGAGGTTTTCTGTAATGATAAGGTTTGATTCTTTTCTCTTTCTCCTGTGTGTATCTGCTCTACCAGTGATATTTTTATACTTTTTTGTGTTTTCCTGACAGTGATTATTGTTTTTCTGCTTCCAGATGTAGGAATCCTTTGAGTATTTCTTGTAAGGCCAGTTTACTTGTGATGAATTCCCTTAGTTTTTGCTTATCTGGGAAAGACTTTTTTTGTCCCTCATTTATTGAAGGATAGCTTTGTTGGGTATACTATTCTTGCATGACAATTTTTTTTCAATACTTAAAATATATCATCCCAGAGAATGGAGACTTTAAGCTATTTTTTACTTCCAAAATCAGTCTCCTCCAATAATTATATCAGAAAGAAATAAGAGGAATTTTCTCAATGTGACAGTATATGAAAGACTGATAAAAATAGCACAGACTAAGTCATACGTTAACAAGATTCAGTGTAATCAGGTAGAGGAGACCAAACCGCCTTAAGCGTGGGTAGATATTAAGAGAGGAATGATGAGGATTAAATTTCATACAAGGTAAACAATATGGGAACAGAAATGGGTGCAGTAAGAACAATGCATCATTAGAGAACGGTGAACATTTGAGTTTGGCTGGATCACAGAACTATATGACCAAAGTAGCAGGAAGAAATTCTCTTTTGGAGAATTTTGATAGTTAGCTGAAAGAATATGGGCACACATTTTATTTATATTTGACTTTTTTTTTAACAAACAAGGACACTTTCATTGTAGTATTTTAGGAAGGTATATCTGGAAGTATAAAATATAAATCAGAAATAAGAGACTTTGGAGACCATTAAGAAAAATATTGGAAGAACTTCTGCATGAAGTGATAAGCTTTGGGCTTTGGTGGTGACAATGTCAATAGAAAGGATAGCCACTGTGAAAGATTATGAGAAAGTATAATCATTAGGATTTAATGAACTGCTCTTGGGGGAGGAGAAGACAAAAGTCAGAACAAGAGTTTTAAAATATAATGACTTTGAGATCAAAGTAATTTTAAGGGTGAAACATAAATTCCAGAAAAGAACTTGGTTGCTTTCTTGTGACATACTGATCTTTAGCCAGGGTAATTCTGGCAGTGCCTATAAGACACCAAAATGGCAACTACAGTAGTAATTTTTATCAAAATAATCTTTAATACAAGAAAACATGAATATTTGTTAATTCTTGGTGTTATATTAATATTTTCCTCTGTGATTTTCTGATATTTTTCATTTTTCAAGATAAAAAGAAAACAAATAAGGATACATAAGTCTGTTAAGAAATGAAAGCTCAAAGAGAAATAGGTTAATTTATTCTTATATTGGGAAAAGATGAGAATGTATGTTGATAAGGGGAAATTGTCATTTGGCACATTAAAATAAAAAGATGGAAGATGGTAGACAGAAAGGAAAGGACTGATTGGACAATTTCATAGAGTCAGTTATATATCATGGAATTGGGAGTACCAGTAGCTTTGAAAGGAAAGTGCGAATCCTCTGGAATTAGAAGTTGGGCTGAAATTCACAGAGGCATCTAAAGACAATAAGGAGATAATTTAGAAAGAGGATTTTCTAATTGTATGCACTCAATCTTTTAACTAGTCTGTAGATATATTCATCTATTAAGAGCAAGAGATGCTGTGATTAAATTATACCCTTGAAGAACATGTGAAGAATTTAAAATGACTTTCTTGGTCCTAATAGAAATTCAACATGAGGTGCATATTTTTTTTATTATTGACGAGCAGTGAAGGAACACTTAGGGTTAAAAAACATGAATTTTAGTGGATTCTCAAGGCAAACAATTGTAATTTTCTTCAGATCAACTCTTGACAGCAAAAGCTTTGTAATTGGCATGGCAGATCTGGTAGTTCAGAGCATTACAGTTTCTATGTGAGAAAGAAAATAAAAGCCCTAAGAGTTGACAGCTGGTAGTTGGCCTTGTTGCTACCAGATACACCATAGTAAATTCTTGCTGAACATAATTTCACAGAACATCAACATTGGGCAAGGATTCTCTACAACTGTGATAAAACAAACAAAAACAAGACCCCTTTATGATATATCTGCAACAGAAATTTAAACAGCAACAACAAAAACAAAGCCCCCGTGCAACCACAAAAATGACCAAATATTCTCTCTCTACTATTTGAGTGTCTCTGCTTCTTCCTCAGTGACAATTTTAGCTCTGCTCATATCCTTCTGCCACCAAGAAAAAAATGTTCCTAATTTCTACAACAAACACTCCAGAACAAACATTCACTTTCTTGGAGCCTCCTTAAAATCAATTAACATAAGCCCAACTCCTAGAATAATCTTCCAACTCCTTTTCACTGGAGTGTCCCACTATTCCTCATGGTTTAGTCTCCCTTGTTGCAACAGTAAACTTAACTTTGTCAACTATAAGTATTTTTGGTAGTCCCTACTGGAAGGCATCAATAGGGAACAAAAGTTTCTTTTCATCATTAAAACAGCTATTCATGGGGTCCAAGCTAGTAAGGCACAAGTGAAACCAGAAAGGAGCTGATGGACTGATAGATGGAAGGGCCGGCGGGGGGTGGGGGGGCGGGAGAGAGAGAGAGAGCGAGAGAGAGCACCCTTCTGTGATTCCTTCTGTCAGATCCCATTATAGGTTTAAGTTCTTAGACTCTTGTTCAAGGTTGGTGAGAGAGGGGCAGCCCAAGAAGCAAACCTTTTCTAGCTCTCTCAATCAAGATCCTCCTTCTCAGCTTTTAATGTTATCCTTATTTATCAAAAATACCTCCTTCCAATACTCTACAGCCATAGGCGGAGAAATTGATGACTGCTTCCTTCTTTCTTTCTCTCCTTCCCCCCCTTTTCCTGTTCCTTCCAATCATTTCCTAGCCAGAAACAGGTAGTATTTCTTCTTACATCTCCTATGCTCTATTTTTCTTGTACTGTTGGGAAGTAAGTTTAAGAATCTAAATTCCTACATGGGTGGGGTAAAGAAAATTTATAAGCTGGCTTCATTAGGCTGACACTTCATAGCCTATGATTTGGAAAATACTTGTTAAAGACAATACTGGACTTGCAAGTCTGCCACCTTGTGGCATAATCCAATTTAGACTATTACTAACTATTACATAAGTCTTCTGTAACCAATTATAATTACTCCTCAGACAGATTGATGCCTAGGAAGAATTAAGTCAACTGTAGTTTAAAGAGGAAGTAAAATAGAAACTAATTTGTCAGTTCCAGGAAAACTGATTTATAATGTGATTGAAATTGTGATAATGGTGTATATTCATGATAGCAAAACAGTAACTAGAAAGAGCACTAGGGTTTCCGACAATGTCTATCTTGACATGTTATACTGGGTTTGAGTTTTTGGGGTGGGAGTGGGGTCCTCTGATTTTTTTCTCTTGCTAGAAGGACATTTGACAAATAACAATGAGAGATACAGCACCACACAAAAGTTTTGCATTCTAGGCAATTTATTTTTTCTTTTACGGTCAATGAGCACAACAGATGGTGACAATACATGTTTTATATATATTGGATTTATTAAAAATCTGTGGTCTACAGTCCTCTCAATAAATGATTCTGTTTTTCTATTTTATAATCTGATTCACTTGCCTTATAATTCTCTATTGTGATTGTTCTAGAACTATGAGGGAAATGCCAGGCTCAAGATGTGAGCATTTCTCTAATCAGAGCAGAGAAGTGAAGATTTGAATAAGTCTATTTAAAATGCTCTAGGGTCTATAATAAAAATGCTAATATAACACAAAATATACTATTAAACATATTTATTCACTAAATATCCCCTAATGTTATACAAATACTAAATCATAACCCAAACTAGTTTATAGTATATGATATTAAAATTACATTTTTCCTACTTCATGAATTATTTCAAAGGCAATTTCACCCACATGTGACTATAAAATGCTGGTATTTTTAATCCTCTGGAAATACATTCAAAGTTTAAACACAGTGGGAAGTTTCTCCTCTGTTGGAAATTTCATACAGCTGTGCTGAGCAAAAGAAGTTGAGCTGTCTTTCAAACTGGACATATTAGTTTAACTAAATAAATTAAATCTCATATTGTAGGGCACTGACCTGATTTTAAAATTTGTAGTTCAAAACTTAAAAGTCATTTGTTTCAAATAAAATGTTAAATTGTGGGGTAACAAATAGGTTAATCATCTAGTATCAGTTGAGGGATCAAGTTACATTCATTTAAAAATGACTGATTTATACATACATGCCACAGAGTAGTACTGATCTAGCAAAATGTACTCCATTGCCATTAAACATATTTACCTGTGCATGCATACAGTCTTCAAAACCTTCGCTATATTCTATCATATATATCCACTTTAAAACACTATAAATATTATCATTTCCATAATTATCATTATTCTCTAACTGTAAAAATATTTTGAGTCTTGCCTTGACTAATAGCAAAATTGTACTATGGAATGTTTTCAAGGTTTTGTATTTCAAAGGGCAGGGAATGCTATTTCAGGAAGTAATTTCTAGGAAGCATGGTCATATAGAGGCAGGAATCATAAAAGCCAATCCTTTGATTCTCTCCAGTGATCTCATGTGCCTACAGTAAAAACAAATCTTTCAATATTTGGAACCATGTAATGAGTAAATTCGTCTTTTAATTTAACCCTCCTCAATCAGACAGATCACCAACTGAATAGAATGTGAAATAATCTATGAAGTGCTACTGTTGACTGATGCATAAAGGCAAGAAGATACATGGAGACTGTGCTCCAGTTGCTGAGGAAACTGAGAGTACTAGGATGATGACAAATGTCCAGAAGCCCTAATCAATGTACCTGTTAGATCCAGAGAAGCCTTAAAATTTTAGACTATCATCAGCAACAGAGAGTGAAATCTTACATTAATTAATCTGAGCACAGCACATTATCTCCTTAAGCATAAAGAAATAGACAAAATTCAGTAATGTTCCATAACTTTGGGGACAGAACACAGTGAAAAGAAGACATGGAGTTCCAGACCATTATGTTGAAAGTTTTGTGATAATGTTAATGTGTAGGCAGACATAGGCTCAGTGGAGGACACCCCACTAGGGAATTGGGGATCTGGAGAGGGAAAGGTAGCCATCTGAAACAAATAAGAATCAACGTCAAAGAGCAAGATATGTGGGATGTTTTGAAAGCACACCCACAAAGTCTTTGACACCTTTTCCATTGAAAGGCGAAATCTAATTCCCCTCATTTTGAATACAGGCTGGCCTTAGTTACTAGCTTCTAACTAATAGAATGTGGCTAGAATGATGCTACATGATTTCTGAGGCTAAGTTTGAAAAGGCAATACAGTTTCCCCCTGGCTCTCTCAGGATGTTTCAACCTTGGAACTCAGGCCACATGAAGAGCACCCCCATCAGTGTTCCAGTCAACAGCCTTTGCTGAGATCCAAGCATATAGCCAGAACTACATGCCAGCCATGTACGAGTGGAATTCTCACATATGAACCCAGTCCCTGTCACTGTCAAACAGCACAAACAACTCAAAGCAAGAGCTGCCTGAGTACAGTTAACATCTAAAACCAACAAGGACAGAGACATAGACCAACGGAACAGGACAGAGAACACAGATATAAAACCATCCTCATATTATCATCTGATCTTTGAAAAAGCAGACAAAAACATACACTGGGGAAAAGAATCCCTATTCAACAAATGGTGCTGGGAAAATTGGACAGCCACATGTAGAAGACTGACACAGGACCTGTACCTCTCACTTCTCACAAAAAATCAACTCACAATGGATAACAGACTTAAATCTGAGGCATGAAACCATAAGAATTTTAGAAGAAAATGTTGGAAAAACTCTTACAGATGTCAGCCTAGGAAAAGAATTTATGAAGAAGAACCCAAAGGCAATCACAGCAACAACAAAAATAAATAAATGGGACTTGACCAAATTTAAAAGCTTCTACACAGCCAAAGAAACTATCACAAGAGCAAACAGACAGCCTACAGAATGGGAGAAAATATTTGTATACTACACATCTGATAAAGGGCTGAAAACTAGAACCTGCATAGAACTCAGGAAAATTAACAAGAAAAAATCAAACAAACCCATTAAAAAGTGGGCAAAGGACATGAACAGAAACTTTTCAAAAGGAAACAGACTAATGGCCAACACACATATGAAGAATTGCGCACCATCTCTAATCATCAGGGAAATGCAAATCAAAACCACAATGAGGTATCACTTAACTCCAGTGACAATGGTTTTTATCGAAAAATCCCCAAACAAAAAATATTGGCATGGATGTGGAGAGATAGGAACACTCATACACTACTGGTGGGACTGCAAATTAGTCCAATCTCTACGGAAAGTAACATGGAGATACCTCAAAGAACTAAAAGTAGAATTACCAGTTGATCCAGCGATTCCACTACTGGATATTTACCTAAAGGAAAAAAAAGACATTCTATAATAAAGACATCTGGACTCAAATGTTTAAAGCAGCACATTCACAATTGCAAAGTTGTGGAAACAACCCAAGTTCCCATCAATACATAAGTAGATTAACAAAATGTGGTATATGTATACCATGGAGTACTACTTAGCCATAAAAAAGTGGTGAACTACCTATTGTATTATCCTGGATGGAGCTGGGGCCCATTCTTCAAAGTGAAGTATCACATGAATGGAAAAACAAGCACCATATGTATTCACCATTAAATTGGTACTAATTGATCTACACTTATGTGCACATATGGAAGTGTCATTCATCGGGTGTCAGGTAGTGGCCAGGGGGAAGGAGGGGATGGATAAATTCACACCTAATGGGTGCAGTGCGTATTTTCTGGGGCATGGGCATGCTTGTAGCTCTGACTTAGGCAGTGCAAAGGCAATATATGTAACCGAAGTGTTTGTATTCCCATAATACTCTGAAATTTAAAAAATGCTAAAAAAAAATACGTGGATATGTTGCATAGTCATGAAGTCTGGGCTTTTAGTGTAAGTATTATCCGAATAGCATAAATTGTACCTAATAGGTAATTTCTCATGCCTCGCCCGCCTCCTATCCTCCCTCCTTTTGGAATCTCCAATGTCTGTTATTCCACTCTGTATGTCCATGTGTATCCATTTTAACTCCCACTTATAAGTGAGACCATGCATTATTTGACTTTCTGTTTCTGAGCTATTTTTGTATCTTTGTCTTTGATGCTGAGGTTAGAATGTTTAGCAAAATGGAAAGACCAGGTTCTTCTGCTCTTCTGGAGTTTTTATTCTATTTGAGAAGACAAACAATGTATAAAATAAATATGGTAATTCCAGATGATGAGCATTATGATGCTTTAAAACTGGGTTTTGTCTATGGAGAATGATCTTTTTGACTGGAAGCTGTAAAACTAAAGAACTGAATATAAACACTCTAATCTAGTTTTGGTAAAGTTGTTTCTCATGGGAATATAGGTTAACAATTCTGAAGTTGCTATGTAGGTTTACTACGATTAAACAAAAAAAGTAAATGGAGGCAGATGGTGGGAATCAGGCTTCTCAATGTTAGAGTGGGAGGTTACAGCTAAGTGAGGGGGTAGAATAAATTTTTTGATACTGGATTACAGTTGGAGACATGAATAAAAACTTATTTTTAGCTTAATATAATATAGTTGGATAGGTGCAGAAATAATTTTAGATATGTGCGTATACATGATTTAGTATACGTGCATATATTCCTTAACTATGTTCACTGAGAGAGCTTACAAGCAAGCGTACCTTTGTAGCAACAAGCACACTCAGTTCTCAGAGCTTGATTTCTAATACCATTCTGCAATTAAAGGAATCAGGGCTTCTTGGAAAAATGGCTAGGGCAGAGAATATACAAGTTGAGACTGGAACATCTTATATGTCAGAAAGTAATACAATCTTCAAAAACAAAAGGGTGAATACATACCCAAGGGATACAATTCCCAGTAGCAAAAGCCAGAACAAATTGAACAACAAAAAAATAACACAGTAATGAATTATAACTCAAAATATTAAATAGATATCAATGAGTCCATATTAATATAAATGATGAGATAAATAAATAAATAAGGGAGAGAGGACAAATATTTGACACAAAAGAAAAATTTATGTACTCACCCCTCATAAAGTTGGAGCTTAACACCCTGACCCTTGAGTATGGATTGCACTTAATTATTTACTTCCAAAGGGAACTGTGATGGAAAGCAGAGGAGACTAACCTTGCAGTAGAGAAACCTAAAAAAACACTACCTCCATCCCGGGGATCAAGGTTAGCACCATCAGTGATGTTATCATGTTGATAGCATGTACCCTTGATAAGATCTGACGAGAATGGCACTTCACTTTTGTTGTCTTCCTCTGACAAACCCATAACCTCAGTCTAGCCATAAGAAAAACTTTAGACAAACCTAAATTGGGGGACATTCTACAAAATAATTCATCAATAATTCTCAAAACTGACAAAGCCATCAGAAATTAGGAAAATATGATAAACTATGATAGAACAGAGCACGCTAAAGAAACATGGTGAATAAGCATAGTGTAGTAGCCTGATTGTGATTCTGGAACAGAAAAGAAGTTATGTAAAAACTAGTGAAATCCAAATACCATGTGGAGTTTAGTTAATAGCAATGTACTGACATAAGTGTTTCTGTTGTGAGAAATATATCATAGTAATGTAAGATATTAACAGTAGGGGAAACTTGATGTGAAGTATATAGGAACTCTTTGAACTATCTTTACAACTTTTCTGTAAATCTAAAACTACTATACAATTAAAAATAGGTTGGTGATAATAGAGGGATGGAGGAGCAGAGTTGGTTACTTTAGACTAGAAGTAGTTGGGGGAAGGTTTTTCTGAAGAAGTGATATTTGAACTGAAGCAGAGCCAAGGATGCAAAGATCTGCAGGAAGGAAATTCCCAGTAGATAGGAGAGCAGGTGCAAAAGCTTATAGCAGGAATGGACTCTGGGTATTTAAGGAGTGGTAAAAAGGCCAGTATGGCTAAGGCCATAATACATGAGTAGAGAAACTGGAATGAAGGAACCAAGGGAACAGAATATACGGGGCTTTGCAGGCTCTATGTTTGTCTCCCATACTAGATGAGGAGATACCTCAGCATAGAGCATGTGAGATCCTTTCTACCCTACCTCTAGCATATTGACTAGCATAGTATTTATTTTTTGAGTGACTGAATTCAGAATTGAGAAAAAAACATAGATCCAAGGGCATGCTAATAAATGTTTAGCATTTGATTCTCTACAGGAAAATAAATCCAATATTTACAGTGTTGGCCAATTTTCTTGGTGTGAGTAATGCCATGGTGATCAATTTCAAGCTACCAATGATATTACTAAATGAAGCATTGGGAAGAGGTATGCACAATAAGCTCTCAAAAGCTAGTACAACTTCAACACATCACTGTGTAGAGACCACTTAGGATCTTTCAGAATAAAACTCAGCAAAGTTTTTGGGTGACTATGATTCCACCTAATTGCTCAATCACAAACACATATTTTCCCAACTTCAGAAGCACGTATGAGAGACATTACTAAATGCCTTCAATTACAAGTGAAATAAAGTTAACCATAACAAGAAAGTTCAATTGCTAAATACTTCAGCTTGTGCATGGTGAACTAATTTTGGCTCCCCCAAATCACAAATTCCTCCCAGGCACAGTACCTGTATATCATCTTGCCTGAAGCATTTACTAAGGTTTTCTGGACAATGATAAATTTTCCACCAATCTTTACTTGACCAAATTATAATTTTCACATTTTTTCTCTTTTTTTTTATTTCAGGGTATTATGAGGTTACAAACATTAAGGTTACACTTTATGTCTTCGCCTTGCCCAAGCAAGGGTTAGAGGCATGCCCTTCCCCCTACAATGCTCCCCATGTCCTTTTAGTTGTGGGTTTAGCCCCCCAGATCAGAATTTCCCCCACTTCTTTCAAACACCACCACTTTCATATCAATGATTGTTCAATGATTACCATTGAGTAATTTCCTAATTTATGACAATGAACGCCCTTTTAGTCTAAGCAGCTGGTTGGAATCTCCATCCTGATGTCCTGGAGTGCAGCCAGCATGCCAATATTGGAGAGATTTTCCTAGAATTAAACACCCCTTCCCTGGATGAAGCAGACAATGAGAGAGAGTGATATAATGAAGGAGCTGCTCTGTAGCCTGCTCAGTCAAGAAAATGGACAGAGCCAGGGCTGAGGGTATGGGGTGAGGATGCACAGAAAGGCAACAACTCCAAGAAGCTGTTCTAGCAGAAGCATACAAGTACCTGCAGTTTTCTGTTAGTCCTTTGGAGAACTCTCTTATGATGGCATGAACTTGCAGGCAGTCATCATTCATTCAGTGTTCCAAGGTGAGGAGTAGGTTTTATGTGTGTGTACCATAAAAATTACTACAGGCCATATTTCAGTGGTGTACAATGTCCAAACATAAAGACCAGCATTTACTAGTAGTGTGGTCTCCAAAGGAGATGAAAGAACAGCTCACATTATAGCTTTAGGGTGAAATCACCTACAAAAGTTCATTTAACCCTAAAAGTAGCCTTCTCTTGACATTACGATCTCATTTAAAATATAGCAAACAATGATCAGAGCATTAAACCATTAGGCTGAACCATATAAAATCACCATTTTTATGGGTCAAAAATGACAGTATTAATAGTTTCATCGTCAGTCCATTCTGGCCAAAAGTCAGTTAGTAAAAAAGCAAAGACCAAACTTGAACCCAAGTCCTCTTCAAAACCAGATACTATTCTGTTTCTATTTCACTTCATTGCATTTTTAAGATGGTAATCTGTTAGTTGATAGTGGCTTGAAAACAATAAATGGTCCAAAAATTGTTAGAAAATCAAACATATTCCTCATTTAGTATTATGTTGACAAGAGTTCTTAATCATATTGCTTATCAGCACTGCCTAGGGATATTAATAAAATTTATATTCCTAGACCACACACCTGGTGATTCTGATTCACAAGGTGTTTATAATCAGGTTCAAATTCTGGGTTTTTTTGTTTGTTTATTTGTTTTAGACAGAATCGTGCTCTATTGCCCTGGCTGGAGTGCAGTGGTATCATCATAGCTCACTGCAACCACACACTCCTGGGCTCAAGCAATCTTCCTGCCTCAGCCTCTTGAGTAGCTGGGACTACGGCATCCAACACCACACCTGGCTAATTTTTTTCTATTTTTTTGTAGAGATGGAGTCTCACTCCTGCTCAGGCTGGTCTCGAACTCCTGACCTCAAGCAATTCTGCCTCGGCCTCCCAGAGTACTAGGATTATAGGCATGAGCCCCTGTTCCCAGACTAAATTCTGAAATTTTAATAAATATCTAACATGGTTCTGATACATCTGGTTCTGGAGAAGCACCGGAAAATCAGTGAGATAGAAAAAGAGATTGTTCTGATGAAATGGATTTTTCTCTTTGTGCAGAGTTGTTTGGCACCACGCAGATACACTCTGAGTTCGGGTATTGAATTTGGGTGATACAAATAGGTGACTCATAATGATTAAGTATGGACAGGCTGATGTGCAGCGTACATCCACAGACAACTAGCTTTGACCACATCTTCAATTCAGCCTGTACTGAGAACACCTGCTAGGGGTGTGAGTAAATTGGAAAGAGTCAATTCCTTCCCTCCTTCTCACACTTTCTGGCTCCCTTTTCTCCAATATCACCTGGTCCCATTTTCTATTCTCCTTGACATTTCCTGCAGCCAGCAGCTGCCATTAAGTAAGCGTGACCAATCAGGCTTCTGGTGGAAGAAACATCCCAGAGCTAAAATCATTTTTCATGAAGTTGAAAAAAATTCTTGATTTTGATATCACATTAGAAACCTTGCTTGTTATCTGAAGCAAATCAATATTTCAAGAGACAGCACATAAACAGCAAATAGAACATAAATAAAATAAGGTAATTATCTTTTCTTCCTTAAGATTTCTATTCTATTTTCTTTAGCCATTAGTAAATTGGCCTTTTATTTGTTTGTATAACTCACCAAGTTTAGTTTATACGCTCTCAAAAATCGCGTATGATTATATATTTTCTTGTGCCAGTAATTTGTCAATGTCACAGGGATCTTGAGTGTTCTCTACCTATTTCTCCTCCCTCCTCATCCTCCAACACACACACACACACACACACACACACACACACACACACACACACTAATCCTGTTTCTTCTAGGTTTACATTTTTCTACTTGCAGGGACTAGGGAGTAGGGACAAAAATTTAAATTTTTCTGTCTTTAGTTTTAACTCACAAATCATCAGGTACTCTTTGCATGCTTTACATACCTAGATGAGATTTAAAAACAACCACTAATGTATTTATTTCAGCATATTACTTGAGCAATCACGTAGCAGATGCCATCCGAAAGTCATGGGACCATATGCTTTCGAAAAGCTAGGCATCAATCATGACTTTTTGAGTTTATATTCTAGCAGGGAAGATACACATTAAATATTTTTTGAAATAATGATGACTGGTATGAAATACAGAATAGCACTAATGAAGATTATAAGAGGGAGACATAACCTAATCTGGAGTTCAGAGAAGACTCCCCCATGATGAAGTGCTTAGCATATGGTGGGGGCAGAGGAAGGAAAGGCAGAGCAGGGGCCAGACATTGGAAGGCCAAGCAGTATTTAAAGCCCTTGATGACCCAACGAAAGGTTTAATATAGAAGAGTAACATTAACCGCTTTCATTCCACGTTTAGTTCACCATTTTCCCATCAGTAGAATATTTTCTTTCCAATGCACTACCATGCATATACAGTCCATTTTAAAAACCATTTTTGCAACTTCCTAAAGTTGCCTATGTGTTAAATCTACTATTCATAATACTAACTTCATTCCCTACTTAGTACATGTTTATACAGTAACCATGTTTCCCAGGTGTTTGTGTAGCAATTAATAATACAGTGAGTTAAGAAATAATCTGATGGATCATTTTACCCCAAGCTGATATTGACTCATGTGTAAGAATTCCTGGAATCCATTGATTTCAGGTGATCGATATATTACTTATAAGAAGCATATTTTTTCTAATTTATTGAACATTTCATGTGGTTCAGAATCCAAAGTCTTACCTAAATGATGATATATTTAACCTCAGTAGATGTCCATTCATACCCTCAGCCCATTTATATCCTATCTTATCTTATACCTATGTTAATGTTCCTACATACAACTATTATTTTTAAACAAAAAGAGAATTTAGAGATAATTAAATCCAGACCACTTCCATTCAGAGATTCAATGATCAGCCCCAGACCACACAGTGGGTTAGGACACAGAAGGGCTGGGCTGGTCTCCTCACTTGGTTTCAAGATTTTTGACCATGCCAGGCAGATTTTCCCAGTTCTAAAATGTAGGTTCACAAGTCATCCTCAAACTAATGGAGATTAAAAACATGGGATCCAAGATTCATTTCAGTAGCCACTTTGTCAGTAAATTTGATATAGAATATATACTTTTAAGCCAGTTAGCTGAGTTTAAGGACTGTAGTAGAAAGCAAAACCAAAACAAACTCCTTCCAAAGCAAACCCCAAACTTTAGTTCCCTTCTTGAAAAAGACAAGGGTCACTTGGACCTTAACACATCAAAGAGGTAGACTAATTCACAAATATCCCCTCTGTGCCCTTGGACAATGTGATTGAGACCTGGGTGTATGGCATCTGGTCTGCAGGCCTGTCCCCCTGGGCCCCAGAGATCAATTCCTGACAATGCCAGGGAGAGAATGCTGGTCCCAAGTCACCCATGGGGTGCTAAAGCTGGATCAATGTCCCTCCACCTCAGGGTTTGCCCCACTCTGCTGGAGTCACCGGGCAAGCAGCACCAGGAAGGTATATTCGATAATTATTAAGGTCCAAATGTTGGCATTAATTTCCACTAAAATATTTTTCCTTTTTTTTAGAAAAAGAAAATGTTTTACCAAAATATTGCAGTTTTACAAAATGTGAAACAGCTTTTATAAACCCATAACTTGACAAAATAATATGAAATAAATTGAGTGCACTCTGTTTCCTTTAAGGATAATCCAATTTCTAAAAAGCCAAGAAAAAATGCTTGACTAAATCTTTTGAATTTACTATTCCCAAAATATCTTTAAAAAATGAGGACAACTTGAATTTTCTCATCCTTAAAGAGGAGCCTGTAGCTTCCACTCATTTTGGCAACAGTAATTTAGCTTGTTTCTCATTATTTACTCTGTTACACTCTGTGAGTTATGTAACCCCCCAGGTGCTCAATAAATGGTTGCTGTTGGACTGACAGACGTGTTTGATCTCCTAAGCACCATGGTAGTAAGCACAGATACAGATGCTAGAAAGAAAAAGCTCACAGATTTAGGAAGTGAGGCAGGGCAGGGGAGGTAGGTAGGGCTCATCAAAAGGCTCAGACACTGCATCCTATGTACCATTTGAATTTCACATCTGTCAATTATTTGAAAACATATGCAGGGAATTAGTGAATCTGAGGTACGCTAAAAAAAAGTGTTACAGATTACTGTTATTATTAGATAATTGAAGAAAGGTTTTTACTTAGTCTTTAGTTTTCCTCCCAAATATATTTATAAATTTCCAAAAGCAAGCAAAACTTACCAGTAGTGAAGCCAAGGCTCCAGAATACATCAAATATTTACAATCACTTCCCATGGGGCAGGTTTTGTACTCTGGCTAGACATGTAATGACAAATAAGACAATTTATCCCTGGAGAAGCTCACCAACCAGTCATACAGGTGAGGTTTCTCTCTCATGATCACACCAACCTATATTAACAATGACTTTTATTTTCTGCATTCTCGTGCTTTCACATCTTGGGGACTTGCTGACCCTGGGGGAATCAACTCTCCCAGGGATAGCTAATTCCTAGAGATAGCAAACAACTCCCCTTGGAATATGTCTTTTATACACAAATCAACCAATCCAAAGCCCATACCCCCAACCACCTCCTTTTATAGGTGTTTACATTCCAGGCCACTATCCACCTGTCCTAAACACTCCTGGCCAGATGCCAGGCAACTAGGACAACCTCTATGCCCCAGAGCCTACTGAAATTATTCAAACTAGCTAATACCAAGCCTTTTTATGCTGTCTCATCCATTCCTTCCTGCAGAAACCACAATAGAGGCTCTTGCTCACATTTTCCCCTGTGCTCTCTGCCCCGTAACTAACCCTGGTGCTTCCCCTGAGGCCCCTGCATGCTGTGCTGTACTGTGCTGTGCCTCCTGTTTCTAAGGATTTGTGAGTAAAACAAAATTCTTCCTTCAAAACAGTCATTTCCATGTCTGTGTGTCTTACCAGATTTGATTAAAACAATCCTGAGTACCCTCAGAATATAGCACCATTAAATCACTCTTTGTTTCAACTAAGGCCTTTGAGATCATCTGGGATTGATGGGAGGCATGGGGGTGTTGAAGACCAAAGCAGCAAGCATCTACAATGTACAGCTAAATGAGTTATGAATTCTTCATAGGAAAAGAAGGAAAAGGTCATGAAATAAACTCAAAAGAACTGGATCCCATGTATGAAAGACAATAACTTTAAAGCACTTACAAAAGGTAACACTGAGTGCTGACATCCAAAATATTTCAAGGAATGATATAGTTTACAAGAGTCAAAATCTGTTTACCATTTTTGTTGAATCCATTCTTTTGCAATCATGAAGCTAGGTTTTATATAAGTCTCCATTCTCTCAGCATAGAAAAATGTCAATAGTTTCCATGACCCATTTGCATGAAGACCATTTATAATGTAATTACATGCTTATTGGTACCCATGATGTAGCCTTCTTACACCTGGTACTGCCAGATCACTGGCTGAACACTTGGCTTTCCTGTCTTCCTACCATGCACGTGCTTCATGGCAGTTATTGAATAGACAAGGCAGATGTCCTATGTTTTTTTTGTTGTTGTTTTCCATGCTGATTAGATCTATATTTGTGTGTGTTTGTGTGTGTGTAAATATACATAGAAAATACATATAATGTGTATGCTCTCAGTGTGCTCAATATTTTAAATTACATTTTTCATGAGTGTATATATGAGACATAATTTCAGTTATTTCTCAATTAATCAAACCAATAGGGAAAGCAGAAGAAAAAGTAGCCTAAGAAATTAATTGCGTTATAAAAATTCTCAGTGAAATGTGTCCACTCTTCAGTCTGAAAGTTCACACCACTTTATTTATCCTGAGAAAGCATCTCATGAAATGCTGCAGCTGTGGAGCCTAATGAAAATCCAGAGCATCTGTACCGTGACAGATATTCATTGCCAAGGCCCTGCTGCTGGCCCACTGGTGGGTGTGGAGAATGTCCACCACTGTCTTCAAGAACATTCTTCAAACATTTTAGAATCATGATGACTGGACCCATGGAGAGACACATTTATCAAGGCATTGCAGCAGATTGTTGAGGTTTTTTTTTTTTTTTTGCAGTTGATATGCAATAGAATGGAATGACATGCATTCTAAAGTCAGAGGTCATATTTGTCTAAGAAAGAAATATACATAACAAAAATCTATTGCTAATACAGAGCTAAGAAATCACACTGCTCTATTGTAGCAGCAAACTATTAAAGTGAAAACTGAGAAAATAAATTCTCACAAGGATGAAAGGAGTCATGAAGCCTAGCCACACATTAAGTGTTTGCTTGGTGATTGAAAGGGTAAGGAATTTTACATATATTGAGTGATTGAATGCCCCATGCTCTGTGTTAGATCTTTTACCTATATGATCACATTTTAATCAAAATAGCTCAATATTTATTGACAACTTGCTATCTGTCAGGTAGTAAACGTTTTATACATGTTAATTCAGTATTAAATTTTCTCAACAAAGCCTACTAGTAGGAGATATTATGGTCCCCATTTTAAGAATTGAAGAGACTAAGACACATTCCCAGTAGCCAGAAAGTCAAAGGGACACAATACACGCCAATGCAAGAAACAGTTGGAGGTTTCAATAAAGATCAGAGACGATTCAGAATGGAGTCAAGTTGATGGCCACCTCCAAATATGTGAACAGCTGTCATCCAAAGAAGGAATTAGATCAGATCTCTATGGCTCCAAGACTTCCTGCCCTCAGAAATGGGTAGAGGAAACAGGATGACTTTCTGAGTTGTTCAAGACTTGAACACTCTGCCTCAGGGAACTGAGAACTCTCTAGCAATCTCTCTAAGTAAAACTTGGTTTAAGTAAAACTAGGTGACCACAGGCAGAGTAAAATGAGACAAAGTATCAATATTTGAAATCTCAATTATCTGGGCTCAAATCCCAACTTTGCAACTTACTGTGGGACCTTGGAAAAGCTACTTAAGCACTCTGTCACCATGTCCTCATCTGTACAAATGAAACAAATAATAGTACCTGGTTTGTATATAAAAGTGTTTGCCACATGATAAGCTCAATATGATGCATCCCTAGGCAAACATGGGAAGGTCATTTTGACAATAAGTTTATATTTAGCACATTTCTAAGGTGTGAAGTTGTAGTATGCTCTGACTGGCTACATGCAAAAACTATGTACTTGATGGTTTTCTTTTTCCTTTTCATGTATCTTTTTGGCTTTTAGGTGGATTTCATTATTGATGGTTCTGTGACAATTTTATATCTAAGAATGGCACAAAGAGACCAATGATGAATATATTTAGGAAATTCTGGCTCATGAGTTCTGTTTCTATGAGACAGAATTCTAAAAATTTACTTCATCTTGCGGTGGTTGCAGTGGGTATATGGGGCTTTCTAAATATTGAGTGGATGGTGCCTAACTTTTAACTTACTCATTCTGTAGTTTTCCTTCTAGAGTGATTCATTTGTGAAAGATCCTTTTTGTGGATTTGTCCTTTTCTTACATTTGTCTGTTGTGACATATTTTCCCTAAAATACAGCTGCCAGTGTGATCTACGTGCTGTGTCAGCTGGAGGGGTATGAAATGCCTCTCTCACAATTCAGCTGGTCCAACGGAGTGGCTTTGATTTTCTTTTCCCAGCTGTTGTGTAAATTGGCTGCTTCTTGAGTGTATTAGAACTAGTTTACATTTTATAGTATTTAATAGCTTTAGAATTACCAGAAATAGCAGTTATGAGAAACAAGAAGCACTCTTTCTTCATGAAGATAAATGACTTAAACTTTCTTTTATGCATTTCATCTCCTACTCTGACACGGCAAGGCAACTATTGCACAATAACTATTTAATAATTTTCTGAAGTTGCAATCAAGTATTTGAGAAGGTTCTGGAAATCTTCCTTCTTTAATTCCTCCTTGCTTTAAATTTTGGTTTCTTTATTTCTTTTATTTTAATTTCCTCTTCTCTGTGCATGAAAATAATTCTTCACTTCCTCAATTTCACATAGAACAAAAGATTATATGCATATGACATCTACTTTCCGTGCTGAATATGGTCTATTCTAGGAAAAACAGAATGAGAAAATGGGAGTAGAGAAACAAGGATGTAGTATTTGAGATACGTGGTTAGGTTCTGCCACCTCACCAATCTCAAGCCACTCAGGCCATTTTCTCTCCTTTCTAATCCCTTCCAAATCAGCCAGGTTGCTCTGAGTTTCAAAGTGAATTTTCTTCAAGGGACCCTATAAATCTTTTTTTTAAATTTTTTACCAGAGGTAAGGCTGTTCATTTTCTAGGGAGGACCCAAAAGCGCCAAATAGAAATGGCTTATGGCAAATGTAATATATGGAATTAAATTCACACAGTACATAGATGTACCTGAGATACCCATGATTGTGGGGAAAACTATGTACTGGGTGGCTGAAGAGTTGACAAAGGAAGATGACACCTCTGTAGACAAACTAAACACAAATATTTCCCCTAACTCCTACTAGAAACTGCCCTGTCCTTAGTCAGACATAACAGAATTCCGATTCCAATCTGGCCTTCATGTTATCAACAAGGGCATTGTTTTGTGTTCATCAACATTGTATGAGTCGATCCCATTTATTCTATCCCCAAACATCCCAGTGAATCCAGCTTCATGGATTCTTCCTCACATTCTCAAACTCGAATCCCCAAAATTTTTAAATTAATATAAATGCTAATACTACTTACAATTAGACCTAAAACATACTTCCTTCTGTCCTAGAACAAAGCAATTCACTTGGTATTTGATGAACTTACTTAAGAAGACATGTGGGGAGTCAGATTATTTCAACTTGATATATGGGTACACTGTACAGCTTTCAGAAAGGAATGGAGACCTTTTTCATATCATGAAAGTTACAAAAAGAAAGTCCCAATTACCAGATGTTGCATTTTCCCTACCATCTAAAATTCCAACTTGAGTCTAGGACAGTGCTGTCACCAGGCCTCAAAGGATTTGCGCACCTCCATGAAACTCACTCTCCTCCTCACTCTTGTATTTTTAAATGCATTTGTTAAGAGCCTGTCTGCCTTTGCCCTATCTGTGCTTGCTACAAAGGAATGTAAAGAGAAGCAGTCACCCTTTTGGTGTTTACGACACCAGGTGGACAACACTGCAAACCTCCACAGAGGTCATTTTAACTGTCTCTTTTATGACATGGGTATTTGTTCTCTCTCTCTCTCTCTCTCTCTCTCTCTCTCTCTCTCTCTCTCTCTCTCTCTCTCTCTCTCTTTTAATTCTGTTGATTTTACACTCAAAGTATCCACTTGACCATGGTCAGCTCAAGCTGGTTCCTTTAATGGTGCCAAGGTGTTTGACCTCCCTTTCATTAAAAAAGTTTTATTTACGCTGAGCCAGCAAGCCTTCTATTGCAAACCAAAACACAGAACTGAACAGGCACAGGGCACTTGGCCTGTCTGTAACCATCTGGTTCAAGTGACTTTCAACTGCACTCAAATCTGTTCCCACCTGTGAATTCACTCTGTGAAACTGAACTAAGAGAACAAGAGTCACAAGGCCAGCCAGGGGTTCCCTAAGTCACTACTGAGTTTAGGTTTTTCATTTGACAAAGAGGATGTGTTCAGCCAACCAACATCCCTCTCATAACAAATACAAAGTAGTTTAAATAATTTTAAGAATGAAAAAATATTTTGTATGAAAATTGCTTTATTCTTACACTGCAATTTTGGGGTCAATAGTCTAGTTAACTCCTCCACTGTTAAAAGAATTAGAAAACACAACTGGCTTTCATTCGTTGGGGGTATATTTGTCATCTCAGTGAAATTATTTCATATATGCCCCATAAAAGAAACAATTAGATCTGACTGCCTTCTCCTTAGAAGTTTTCATGTACTGTCTGTACTGTAATAAATTCCCTCCACATGCTAAAAACAGATACAGAACAGTGGTAGATTATTAAGATCTGAGGCTACTATCGAGACTTGCAGGTACATGTTCAGTGGTGGCTGGAGAATCCTGCCTCTTCACTGTAAGTTGAGAAATTGTAGTACTTGGCAATCATAGTACTTATTTTTACATGCTGTCATATTTCCATTGTCTCTCTCTCTCTCTCTCTCTCATGTTTATTCACATATTTTGAAAATGTTTATTTTATGGCCTCAAGAATAGCATCATTGTTTGTTCTTTGATCATTTATAGTTGCCTTGATACTTATAA
The DNA here is from genome assembly GCA_004363605.1 of Indri indri. Taxonomy (NCBI): domain Eukaryota; kingdom Metazoa; phylum Chordata; class Mammalia; order Primates; family Indriidae; genus Indri; species Indri indri. Next base: position 48,585 of record RJWJ010008791.1, read on the forward strand.
GATTCTATGTATTGTTTTGCATTTAATCAGTTTTAAAACTTCAGAGCTCAGGGCTAAATTTTAGATTACCAAGACTGAGATTGAAAAATGCCAAAGTATCCATATTTGAGTAGAATTTTTAAAAATCTCACCTCTCAAACTGGCAGCTGAAAATAACAAAGCATAAACAAAACACACAATCAGTTATAACACTCAGGGTTGACAAATTTCAGGATAATGAAATCTTTAATATGGCTGTCCAATATGAATGTTCTCTGGGTTATATTTTATATCAGTGTCTGTTAGTTTATTTTATAACTTTTATCAGAGTTTGTCATCTTAAATAGTCTCCCTGCTTATACACTTGTCTCCTTAGAATCAATTTTCAAAACAGCAGCCAACATGATTCTTAAAATGTAACTCAGATCATGTTACTCCTCTGTTCAAAAGCCTCCAGCGGTTTTCTGTTTGATTCTCTAAAGGTTTTGACAGAGTTGAAGAGATTGCACATTCAAAATATTTCACTGAAAAGATTTTAATGAAAAGAGTATATTTTGAAATACAGAGTTAAGGAAAACTATAAGGAACAGTGAAACAAACAAGGATTAGCAACAATTAGAAACCTTTCCTTGCCTACGTCTGAATAGACAAAAGCAAGGAACAGTTTCACCAAGACACTGTGAAAGCAGAGCTATGTGAGAAGGTTGCCTGCGGGGAGCTGTGGTTACACATGACCAGGACAGAGGTTCTTATTTCTCTACTCTCCTGCCAATGCATCCTTGCAATTGGCCAGATGCAAATGAAAGCCACAGGGAAAGGGATCCAGGGTGGCACAGTCTACCAAATCTGCCTTCCAAGGCACACTGAGAGCAGAAAGGGGAAGGTTATCTGCAGGGACAAATGGGGTGTACCCTCTTCATAGGGGTCAAAGCCACAGCCCTTTCTATAACATACAAAGCCTAATACATACATCCTTCACCTTCCACTCTCCATTTGACCTTTGCCTTAATTTTCTACTAGTTTCCCTGCCAAACCAGTCTTCTCTAAGTTCCTGTGGCACACACTAGGCACACTTTCTCCTTGTGGCCTTTACATGGGCTTTCCTCTACATCCAATGCTTTTGCCTTGGGCATGTATCCCTGTGGCTTTCTCACTTGCCTACTTTAAGGCTATGTTCAATAATCACCTTTTCTCCTTGACCGCTTCTTTAAAATTCCATCACACCTCTTCCTACACACTTTATGCCCCTTCCCTGCTTAACTGTACTCTTTGGCACTTACTTCCATTAAGTATACGTTAAAGAGTTCTTGTTAAGAGGAGATAACATAATTGTGATGTAAAGTTCTTAGATCAGGACTTGGCATGTGAGACATTCCATAAATGGCAACACTCTTCCATATTGTATCTTCAGCTCAATTGTTCATTACTTCAATAAAGTCAACCCCCAATACACCCTGACCTAATACAACTCTGTGTCTTTTGGGTCTGCACCCTCCAGCATACACCCTGAAACCACATGAAGCACATCTTAGATATTAGTGGAAAAAGTACTTCACTACCTATATTGCACGTAATTACTAGAGCCTAACCACAGCTGGTAAGAAATTTGAGCTATTTAGATTAAATGAAGAAGAAACAGGTTCAATTAGTCACTGATCTAGTGCATATATTGAAAGATGGAAACATTTTAAATATTTTAAACAAAGTTTCATGTCAAAAGAAAGGGTTGATGTACCTGGCTGTCATCAATTCATTTGTTACAGAACTTTATGTGGCAAAATTTTTAGGGTGGATCATTACAGGTGTGATCTGTTTATTCGTTATTTTGAAGAAGCTGAGATGGAGTATGGATATATTTTTTACTTTAATGCTCTCAAATGTCAAGGTTAAAAAGCTTTACTGAGGTACTTTCTTAAAGAAAGGTCTTTTGGAAGTCAAGGACACTAAAAGATCAGATTTGTTAAACCCTCCATGGCTCACAAGATTTTACTTTCTTGCTGATATGACAAGACAGCTGGACATAATGAACTTGAAACTTTAAGTTTAAAAGAATATTCAGGAATAAAAGAGAGCAGTGCTTATTTATTCACAGAATGCAGGTATGCAGATGCAAATTGGACATGTGGATGAAGCAGATGACATCTGGAGACTCCATTTATTTCTCATTACCAATTTGCCTTGAGCTCAAAGAAATAACATATTCTGAAGAATCTTAGAACTATTTGGTGGGAATTATGTTAGCATTTTAGAAGATATTCAAGGATTTATGAGTATAAATTATGTTGCAAGTATCTGTATCTGTCTTTGAAAACAAACTTCATGATATTTCTAAGTTACCAAACATCTTCCCCATTAATATGATATGCCTGAACTAAAAGCAAACTGTACTCACCCAAAAGCATCCTTAGAAGATTGGCATTATATATACAAATGCCAAGATGGACATTAAATTTCTGATGATTTAATTTAACTCTGGAAATATTGGGGCACACCAAACTCACTCTCAGTCATGAAAATACTGAAACGGAAGTTGAGAACTTTCACCAGTGAGGTGGAGTCAGAATTGATGAGAAACTTCAATAAATAGACCCTATTATTCTCAATAATGGTTTTACTGTATTTCAAATTAGTTCTTTTTGAATTAATAAAAATTATTCAATCTACCTCTTGGTCTATATTATGCATTTCAATATAACTAATGCTTACTAACTTTTTGGCACTCACCACAGAATTCCATTATTATTATTATTGTTGCTATTTTAGTTAATAACTTATAACAGGTACTACTCCAGATATTTTTACCTCTATTATCTCATTAATCTCCATAACAGAATTTAGAGATTGGTAAAATATTTCAGTTTTTCAAATGATGGTATTAAGGCTCAGAGGGTTTAATGGATGCTCAAAGTGACACAGTCAAGACAGAGATTTGGACAGTCAATTGATATGTATGCACGTGCTGCACTTATCCATTTAGGATGAATGGATCTAAAGTAGTGGTGATTTTGTCATGTGTTGGTTTTATAGGGAAAATAAAAGCCACCCAAAGATGTCTATGTACTAATGCCAGAAACCTCTGAATATGTTGCCTTACATACAAAAGAGACTTTGCAGACATGATTAAATTAGAGATCTTGAGCTGGGAGATTACATTAAATTGTGTGGATGAGCCCAATTTAATCACAAGGGTCCTTATAAGTGAAAGAAGTAGGAAGGGCAGTAAGAGTCAGAAAAGACGATGTGAAGAGGGAAGCAGAGGTCAGAGTGGTGTGATTGCTGGAAGAGAGCCATGAGCCAAGGATGCGGGCAGGCTCTAGAACCTAGAAAAGTCAAAGAGATGAATTCTTTCCCAGAGGCCCCAGCGAAAAGATAGCCCAGCTGGCACCTTGATTTTAGCCTACCGAGAGGCCTTTCAAACTTTTGACTTTCAGAATGTATAGATATAAATTTGTGTTGTTTGAAGATACCAAGTTTACAGTCATTTGTTACAGTAGCAAAATGAAACTAATATCAGAGGTAAAATAGATTAGATGTATAATTTAAAAACCAATTTCGAAAATATCCCAATCTTAAATCTACAAGCAAAGATATCTGGTTTATAAAATTTCCATTGCGGCTTCCGTACTCGTAACTGCTTCGGCC
>RJWJ010008792.1:0-52221 GCA_004363605.1 Indri indri
CATCTCTGCCTCCCCTTCCATCCACCCACTCTGCTTGTCCTGTTCCCTGCCTTTCTGCATTGGGTTTCCTTCCCTTTCCTCTTCTCCTGATTCTAGCTCATTCTCAAGACTCAGCGTAAGCATCACCTCCTTCAGGAAGCCCTAATGCCCCACGGGAGTGTTCCTGGTATACAAGGTACCTGTGCCCTCTCTCACTCTCCAACCAGCCATGTTTCTCTTCTTTCTCCTCCTCTAGACTGTGAGTTCTTGGAGAGCATAGACTGTGTGCCATTTATGCATTCATTTCTTCATGCATTCTTTCAGCAAATATTTATTGAGTGCCCACTATGTGATGGGCACTGTGCAAGGAGCTGCAGATACTCTAGTGACAAGAACAGGTAGATTCATACTCGCATGGAAATTGCATTTGTAACAAGATGTTGGAATAGAAATTTTGAGTAAGACCCAAAGATGAAGTTGCTACTACATCCCAAAGATGCCAGACATGAGAGCCCTGTTCCCAGGGCAGGGGCACGCTCCACTTTGGGATGTACACACATGGCCTTGGGGTCAGGCAGCCTAGCCTCCAAGCTTTGCTCTGGTGCTTAACTTGCTGTGTGCCCTTGGGCAGGTTACATAGCTTCTCTGAGCTCAAAACAGGCTTAGTGATTCAGATTCCATACGTTACTGAGTGGGATTAAAAACATGAGTGGCAACCTGGCACTTGGCTAGTGTCCAGACCCTTCATTGTCCTCCCCCTCCCTCACCCCTATTGTTCAGCAGGTCTTGTGTCTCCAGTTTGGTTTGGAGGTAGCGGGTGCTCATGCAGCATTCCTGAGCCCCACCCCCCTGGGCCGGCATCTTTCGTACCCTTCTCCCTTGGGGATCTGAGACGCACCCTTGAGGACAGGGCCAGCAATTCGCACACCTGCCATCAAGGTATTACATGGCCTGGTTCCTCCCTCCACTTCCAAAACTGTGTTTTCTTATTCTTCTAAATTACTGGTATTGTGAGAACTGAAGAATCTAACTTTTAAAAATCCATTAAAAAAACACAAACGAAACCTAGAAGCAACCAAGATGTCCCTTTGATAAGTGAGTGAATAAACAACCCGGGGTACATCTATGCAATGCAATATTATTCAGAGATAAGAAATGAACTTTCAAACCACAAAAAGACACGGAGAAACTTTAAATCCACATTGCTACATGAAAGAAGCCAGTTTGAAAAGGCTATACATGCTGTACGATTCCAACTATATGACATTCTGGAAAAGGCAAAATTATGAAGACAGTAAAAAGATCAGTGGTTGCCAAGAATTGGGAGGAGGTGGGCAGGGATGAGTAGGGGGAGCAGGGGGGATTTTTAGGGCAGCGAAACTATTCTGTACAACGCTGTAATGGTGGATACATAATATTTGTCAAAACCCATAGGTATAACCCACACGGTGAACCCCAAGGTAAACTAAGGACTTCCCATATTAATAATGTATCAAGGGTAACAAGTGCAATGGAAACACTAATGCAGGCTGTTAACAATAGTGGAACCTGCCCTTGTGAAGGAAGCCTTTGCGCTTTCCATTCAATTTTTCTGCAAACCTAGAAGTGCTCTAGAAAACAAAGTCTATTAATAAAATAAAAATAAAGAGATTCCCTTAAAGAACACAAATCCCATGTAATGAGACCCTAAGGGTTCTCTTCTGGGATTTCAGGTTGGAATTCCTGACCTATAAGGGGTCCTGCTGTGGGCCGGGGACATACCCTCCTCACACGTGTTTGTGGCCAGAGCCCAAACCTCTGGCGCCAGCCCCAGTGCAGCCAGAATCACCTGCAGAAAGTTGCGAGCAGCTTTGCCCCGTGGCAACACCCAGCAAGGCGCATGTGTAATTGCACATTTCCTAGTAGCCACCTTCAAGCACAAAGAAACAGGAGAAATAAACTTCAATACTATATTTTACTTAATTATGCAAAGTATTACATTTCAACATGTAATTAATATAAAAATGATCAGTGAGATATTTTGCATTCTTTTTTTTTTGCGCTGAATCTTTGAAATCTGATGAGTATTTAAGACCCATCTCAATTCAGACTGGCCGTAGGTGAAGTGCTCAACATCCTCAGGGAGCCTGTGGCTACATCAGGGTGCCGCAGGGGTTAGAGGGTCACTGAGAAATCTGGGGGAGCCAGGGGTTGAGTTCTGGGAGGAGAAGGAGGCTTCTCCCCAGCAGCTCCTTCCCTCCTCTGTTCCTTCCCATGGCAAGGGTGTGCCAATTAAAACTTAATTTTTAGAGTTGCACTCGTCTCACAAACTCCTTGGGGGCAAGTGTCTGTGCCCAAGGCTCTGTCTGTATGAGGCAGAGGCAGGTCTGTCTCAGCAAAGCTGCTGGAGCTCCATTCTGCCCAAGCTGGTGGATTTTTCCTCCTCCCCCATCTTCGTTTTTTTTTTTTTTGCTTATCGAGAGAGGATTAAGCGTGAGGGGGCTGGGGGCCCATAGAGCTGCAGCCCAGCTCAGCCCACAGGAACCTCTGGTGAGGAAAGTTCTCCTGGCAACATCACCAGAATAAAATGCGGTTCCTTTGCTTGCTGTGCCTTCTCAGACAAGGAGAGCACACGCCCCAGGATGCGTCTGCCGCGCCCTCCCAGTCTGTGCCCGTGGCAGACATCACTCATCGATCCCAGCTCTCTTCCGTGCCTGCGTCTTCTGTGCTCCACCTCCTACTCCGGGCAGACTACACACAGCCAGTCGGGCACCCCTGCTCCAGGAGATGCCGGATCTTTCCAACTTTCCTACTCATTGGACTCTTCTCCCCGTGGACTTTGTATTCCAGCAACATCCACTGATTCTCCATTTTCTTGAACACCCAGGGCTGCTGCATGTGGTTGGGCAGGTTGTTCACTGTACGAGGGCTCCAGCCAAGGGGTGAGTAGGCACAGCGTCGAGCCCGGGCCCTCTCTCCAAGCCGTACCCCTTAGACTGAGGACGCACGCGTGGGGGACGGCGCCTGTTGTCTGCCTCACACAAAGGCGTTCTCTGTCTAGTAGGGACCGGTGAACATCCTGTCCTGGGCCTTTGCCTACGCGGTGCCTTCTGCCTGGGGCACCCTTTGGCACCATTTGTCCTCATTCTTTGAGACCTTGCTCCAGCCCCTTCCGCCCTCCCCAGGTCTAGCTGTAAGCGCTGCACCTGCCTCGCGTCTCCCGGCTGCGGCTCAGCCCCCGTCAACCTCTTCGGAGCCCTGCCTGGGCCGGTTTTTGTCAGCGTGGAACACGTGCTTCTGAGTTCAGAGGCTGCGTCTGAGTTCCCTCGGTGCCTCGCCCGGGCCCGGCCCAGCCATCTGATGCAAAAGTGCCCGGGCTTGAGCAAACTAGACATTTCTAACAGGTCGAGCAGGCCGACGGCAGCAGTTACGGCACGCTTCCTCCGCGCCGGCGCTCTCGGTGCGCACCACGGACCGTCTCCTGCAACGCCATCGCGGTGGGAGCTGCTACAGCTCCCGCTGGTTCGCGGGTGGGGGCGGGGAGGGGGCTAGTCACGGAGAGGTTGAAAACCTGCCCCGGGGCCCGGGCAGGGCTGGAGACAGGGCACCGACTCTGGTCTCCTGCTTGACATTTTCCCTGGGTCCACCCGCCTCCCCCCGTCCTGAGGCTTCAGTTTCTCGGTGACGGATGTTGGGGAGCCGTAGGCCCTGAGCGCCAACCACAATGACGACAGCGGCAGTAACTCGTGCTTAGGGACACGCCCTCTGTGCCAGGTGCTGCTCTAAGCGCTTTCTGCAGACCGTCTCAATTGCACGTGCATCTCTGAGCCGAGGGCTAGGCCCACGTCTCAGAGCAAGTGTCATCTCCTCCCCGGTCGTCCTGACGAGTAAGCTAAGGCCCACGGCCCCCCAGCTGGCAAGTGCTAGCGCCGGGATCTGCCTGCTGGGGAGGGGCTGGCTTTCGTGCCTGGCCTTCGGCTCCAGGCGCTGCTGCCTCCCAAAGGCCCCTTCCACAGGGCAGGGAGTCTTGGGTGTTCCCGTCTTCCAAGACCTGAGCCAGTCCCCCGACGGAGCTGGGGCAGCCTAGTCGGTGGGTGTGTGGGCCCCGGAGGCAGCCGGCTTGGTTCCCATCCCAGCTTTGCCACTTATTTGCTGAGAACCTTGGTGAGTTGCCTAATGTCTTTGTGCCTCAGTTTCCTCAGCTTTAAAACAGACACAATGCTAGAACCTGTTGCTATGGTTGCTATGGAGATTGAATGCTCCAACGCGTTGATGTGCTTGCACCCAAGTCACCTAAGAACTGCTGACCTTTCGTGACGATCCCAGCACTGCTGGAGGGGCAGGTAGAGAGGATGGAGCCTGGGCTTTGGAGTCAGACCCGGGCATAGCACAAATCACACACCTTCTCTGGGTCTCAGTTTTCTCATCTGCAAAGTGGGTGTGAGACTCTCTAGCTGGAGTTCACTTCATCATTCAATACACATGTGTCCTGTGACAGGCCAGCCTTTGCCGGGTGTGGGGGATTCCATGGCAAACGAGAGCCCGTCCCTGTCCCTGAGAAGCTTGGAGGCAAGCCGAGAGGTGCTTCCTCTGGGGTCCACGGGCCCGGAGGCTTTCCACAGAGGCGTCAGGGGACTCTATAACCCGCCAAACCTGTAAGTGAGAGGTCTGGGGCTTTCAGCAGATGTTCAGGAGGCTGGGACCCAGGGCTGGTGTTAGGCTGGCTGGGCTGGCCCCGCCTGGTGCTGTGGGCCACTGCCAGGGCCCCTGCGGATCCCCGTCCTGAGTGCGGGGTGGGGCAGGTGCGGGCCTCTGTGCAGGGCGAGTCCAGGTTTCCTCGATTCACCCCACGCTGCCTGCCCTCCTCACCGCAGCCTCAGAAAGAGCTTGGGGGAAAACACATTCCTAAATAAATAATAAATATGGGCAGAAAAAAATAATATAGAAAGCACTTGCCTTGTTCAGGACTTTTGACAGGCCTGCTCTGCCTGGCTCTGGGCTCTCTCTGTCTCTGCCAATTAACGCCTCCGCCTGCGGCAGGTTACCATAGGAGCGTGACTCAGCTCACCACCCGCAACCGTTGCTGGGCAGTTCTTAGCATCCGCTGCTGAGCACCGCACAGCGCTCTCCGGACAAGTACCTGCGGGAACCCGGCTGCTTCCTCAGGAACATCCTCCACCCACCGTGGGTGGAGTGGAAGCATGTGGGCTTTGGTGTCAGACCATGCGTTCCAATCTGGGCCCTGCTTCTCCTGCTAGCTCAGGCAGGTCATTTAAACGTGCTAAGTCTCAGCTTCCTCATCTGTGAAATGGGAGCACTAGTAGAGCTGACCTTGGGCAATGTTGCGGCAGGACGGTGGCATGATGCATGTGAAGCACCCGGCCCATTGCGAACGCTCAGTCAAACCTGGTTCTTACTGTGACCACCATGATTGGGCCTGTGAGGGAAAAGCAGATGTCCCCTCTCTATGGGCGGGGTGGGGGGGGTGCGGCTAGTGCTGCAAGATGGAGAGAAACAGGAGGGCCGAGTTCTCACAGGGTGTTTTGGCTGAGTTACTGCCCCTCTGTAAGCCTCAGTTTTTGCATCTGCTCAGTGGGCGGCTTGCTTCATTAGGTTTCCTGGGTCCAATCCTTGGGTGTCTACAGAGGTCTGGGAGCGCTAGTGGGGTACAGTCAGGGGACACTTGCTCCAGCTGCAGGGACAGGTTGCCAAGAGAACAAAATTCAACCCAGCTATGTGAGTCATCTCACCCCCCCACCCCAGCGAGGATCTGACTACACTCCTCTCCAGCCCCCCTCTGCAGTCTCAGTCCTGCCTCGTGGCCCCCACCTCATGGCCCTTGCCCATGTCCTCCCTCTCAGCCCCTGCCCATGCTCCTCATTGTCCAATGCCTTGGTCAGATCCCACCTCCTCCAGGAAGTCTTCTGTAACAGCCAGGGTCCACCTAGGAAACAACCCCACCGGTCATTCCCACAGAGCAAACCTAGCATGAGGAAGTGTCCTACTTCACACCCATTAGGATAGCTGTTACCAAAACAAAATGGAAAATAACAAGTGCAGGAAAGGATGTGGAGAAATTGGAGCCATTGCGTGTTGCTGGCGGGCGTGTACAATGGTGCAGCCTTTGTGGAAAATATTATAGCACTTTCTTAGAAAATTAAAAATAGAATTACCTTTTAAGCCAGCAATTCCATTTCTGGGTAAATATACCCAAAAGAATTGAAAGCAGGGTCTTGAAGAGATGTTTGTACACCCATGCTCATAGCGGCATTACTCACAATAGACAAAATGTAGACGCACTCTGTGTCCACCGAGGGATGGATGCACCAACAAATGCTGTGTGTGCATGGAGTGGAACATCACCCAGCCTTGAAAAGGAAAGACATTCTGACATAGGCTGCCACATGGATGAACTTTGGAGACAATGCTAAAGAATAAGCTAGACACGGAAGGACAAACACTGTGTGATTTCGCTTATGTGAGGTTTCTAGAGTTGTCATACTCACAGAGACAGAAAGTGGAATTGTGGTTGCCAGGGCTGGGGGGCTGGGGGGTAGGGAGTTATTGTTTAATGGGGACAGAGTTTCAGTTTTGCAAGATGAAAGATTTCTGGAGATGGATAGTGGTGATGGTTGTACAACAATGTGGTTGTACTTAATGCCACTAAACCGCACACTTAAAAATAGTCAAAGTGGCTAAATTTTGTGTTATATACGTATTTACCACACATAAAAATAAAGAGGTGTTAACTGTTTCTGACACTGTTGATCAAACCACTGGAAAGAGCACATTAAGGTACCGTGGGAGCAGGAAGCAGCCCACCGCCGCCCCCCAGGGCTGGGGCCGGAGGAAGAGGGTGCAGTTACCAGAACTTAGAAAGCACAGCAGGGCTGGTGGCACTTGGACCCAGACCTCAAGGAGCAGATGCTGCTTGGCCGGGGCTGGTGTCTTGGGGACGAGGAGGGACCAACTGTGCTGGTTTGCTTAGGACTGAGGGGGTTCCCAGGCTGTGAGACTTGGTCTCCCTAGCACAGGGCGCAGAGAAAGTTGGTTTGGTAGGTGTTGAAAAAAGTGCAAACTGGATTCAGCTGCTGCTCAGAAAGGAACTGCTGCTGCTGGGGCGATGAAGCCAGACAGGAACGACAGGGGAGCAGGAAGCACAAGTCCCTTTTTCATCTAAGCCTAGCAGAGAGCAGCAGACAAAGCAGAAACGCAGTTTGCAGAGCCCGGGCCCAGCAGAGAGCTCCGAAGGCTGGGGTCGGAGTGAGAGAGGGTGGCCTGGTCCCTGCCAAACCTTCCCTGACTACTCTGAGCTCCACTGACTCTTGCTAAAGTCTGGCCAATTTATCTTGGCTCATAATTATTTGCTAGTTATTTCACATATCACATTTTTAGGGACAGGCTCCCTGTGACACCCACCTGGACGGTACCCTTCCTGAGGGTAGGCTGAACCCATGCGTACTTCATTGTTTAGTAATAAAATTGCTAATTACCCATCCTATACTTGGCACTGTGATGAGGTGTTAATACTCACGTAATTCTTCCCGCAACTCTGCCCCCGTTTTGCATTTGAGGATGTTGAGGCTTAGAGACACTAAGTAATTGCTCAAGGTCATTGCTGTGGTTTGAATGTCCCTGCCAAAACTCATGTTGCAATTGAATCGCCATTATAATGGCATTAAGAGGTGGGGCCTCTCCGAGGTGATTAGGCCATGAGGGCTCTGCCCTTACGAACGGGTTAATGTCATTATCTCGTTATCTGGGGAGTGGTTGGTTACCGCAGGAATGGACTCCCGATAAGTTTGAGCTTGAGTTTGCCTTCCACCCTTCCACCATGGCACACGCCTCACCAATGTCAGCGCCGTGCTCTTGGACTTCCCAGCCTCCAGAACCAAGCAAACTTCTTTTCTTTATAAATTACCCAGTCTGTAGTATTTTGTTACAGCAGCAGGAAATGGACTAAGACAGTCACACAGCTTTCTAGTGGTAGCATTTGATACGAAGCTTGGATCTCTCTGGTCACTTACATCCCACTGTGACCCTTTAGGCTAGGCACTTAGTAGCTGCTCAGTTTTACTTGTTGGTTAAATGTCCAACAGAGGAATGATGAACCATGTAGAGGATGGTGGACTCCCCTGCCCCTCTCTTTCTGGGGGAGTCTTCCACTTGAAGAGGAGGATGCCTGTTCTAGGAATGTCCCCTCAGGAATGGGTCCGAGTGGCTGAAGATGGAGTTGCTGAGTTGTGTTTTATTTCTCATTGAGCTCGGATGTCTTCTCACCCTCACAATCCTATCACAGGCCCGTGGTGAGAATTAATCTCAGGGAAGGTGAGAGAATGCAAGACAAGCTGCTCTGAGTTCTGCATAAAAATAAAATCTGGAGATGAAGGATGTCGGAGATACATCATTTCTATCTGACTTGCAGAAGGTTTTTTCTTTTTGTGTAAGTATAATGCAGGAGATATATGAGCCCATTCCTGGATAGGGTGCTGGGCTCCCAGGGGGTTTGTACTGTGACTGGGGGAGAGAGGGATAGAGGAAAAGGGAGAGGGAGGGAGAGAGAGAGAGAGAGAGAGAGAGAGAGATAGGCGAGCTAGGAGGCGGGAGAGGCAGCATCGAGTATAAAAATGACAGATGCCCTGGTGTAAAAGGTGACAATTTGCCTACACAGTGAAATGGTTCTGTCAAGACATCAGGGTATTTGGGGACCTGAATTCAGAAAGGAGGTGTTTGAAAATGCAGGCAGCCGGGAGCTCCTTCAGTCACCGCAGAGCTCCAGAAGTGATGTTTTGTAATTTCGCCTTATGATCTGTGAGGGTTTATCATGGCGCTAATCGGCCTAATGATGACGGGAACTCAGTCATTCCCACTTAGATGCCAGGTTTTAAGTAATAATACACGCTCAGCAGGCCCCCTCGGCTGTGTGCTGAGAGGACCTGGGGGGACGGCCCCTCTGCACGCTCTGGTAAATGAGCTCTGCTCCCACAGGGCCGCCCGGCTTCTTGGGCTGTGGAAACAGCCCCCTAGGGCTGCCCGGGACCCTTCCTGGCTGCCCTCTGCCTGCTGGTCACCAGCCTGAAGAAAGGACAGCTTCCCTGCGCGGTCCGACGGGCTTGGGTTCTGGCCGTCAGAGATGGTGACGGCTGCACGGGCCACTGCCCACCGGGCGCTGCCCATCTCGCTCCTCCAGGTTGCCACTCTTAATGGGAAAATTTAAAACCAGTGTTTATGGTAATGCCCCCGTTCCCATGGACACCAGTGAACTGCACAACCAAGATTAATGGAGAACCATCGAGACCGGTCCTAAAAGATGGTCCCTCTTGCGGATTACAGTCTGTCATGCGGCATCCATTAGCGCTGGAGCGCAGGGTCCTCATCATGTTGGTATCGTTGGGACCAGCGCACGCCACTGCAAGATGGCATTTCCACCGCGCATCAACAGATCATTTCACCACTGCTCAAGGCATCGTAAATTGGACTTATAGCTCAGCTGCTGGCATAAATAAGTCCCTTTGATAGTTAGTGGAAGACGTTATGACACTCCAGGGTACAGGAGGGGACATTGGCACTGTCATTTTTTTTCTCCAGCCCTGGCACCCTGGTGCCTGTGATCTTTCTGAAGATTCAGGGCACGCGCTCTTCATTACGGCTTGGGCACCAGGGACTTGTTTTTTTTGCAAGATTAATGAGCGCCACGGAAATTCTCCAGCGCATCTCGATAATTAAGTCTTTGTTTATCAAAAAACAAGTTATATTAGGAGCAGAAAATTCGCAGTAATTATTCATAATTCTAACAATTCAAGTATAGCTACCTCATTTGCCTGGGTAATTCTGCTTTTTAATTTCTTGCATACATTTGCATATTAATTTTGCCCGTCGGCTGCAGCAGGCTTGACAGTTTGCTACTATGTGATGGTTTTCACAGGGGTGCGACTCAGTTGGGTGGCATTTCGACTGGGTGCAATGATAAATTATGAATTTTCTAATTTGCTGCATAATGAAGTAACCCCTTCCAACCCAATTAAAAAGAATCACCAGGATCTGTTTTTTTTTTTTTTTAGTAAATATATATTTTCCAGGTATTTCATCTTTTTCTTTTCTTTGCTGTTTATAAACAAGGCATGTATATATGTTTTCCTCTTAAAAAAAAAAAAGCCAATGCTTGCATTTGCAGGCTTCTGGGTGACGGTGTCTCTCTATGCATCAAAGCAGACTCAAGACTTGGGCTGCTCTAGCCCGGGCATCAGAGAGGGTCCCATCTGCGGGACAAGTCTCTGCTAGTCTGAGTGGCAGCAGTGTGTGTACTATGCGGAGGTGGTCGGGTGGGTGGCTGCAGACACACAAGTCCAAGGGGAAAAGTGGTTGAGGTTGTATTCTATGCATTTGAGTTTCTCCTACCCACAAATTAAGCACCACAGCTCTTCAAGCTTCTTATTTAAAAACAAACAATAGCAACGACAAAATACCCTGCTGAAATATGCCCAGGCAGTATCTTCCAGACATGGTTGTGAGCAGGCCCGAGAGGAGGTGGAAGTGCGCAGAAGCGTGCTTGCCTGGCGTCAGTGGTCGAGTTGGAGATACGTTCCGGCAGCGGGTGGAGGGACAGTTGTGGCTGGTGAGGGCCGTGGCATTTCGTTTTCCACGCCAGGCCTGCTGAGCTGAGCAGAGGATCCAGGCAGCAGGCCGAGCGCCTTCCTGCCTTTCCAGATGGTTCTGGCATAGCCCAGATAGTATCTTCTAATGGTGCAAAAAAATTAAAATAATAAAAAAAAAAGCTTTGTACAATCTTGTTGCAATTCTGATGTAAAACAATCCCCGAAAGTGGCGGGGTTTGGGTATAATTTGGCTTTGCTGGGAGCCCAAATAGCGCGGAATAGGGAAGAGGAAAGCTATCCCCTTCCTACTGGCAGGCACGTCTCCTCTGCCCTCCCCACGCCCTCCCCCTGCACTTAGCAGCTCCAGGAAGTGCGGCGCACAGAGCTCTAGCCCAGCCCTTAGCTCTGCTGTCAAGCACAGTACTAGCTCAGACTCAGGCTCCATCTTTGGGCGATGAGGACCACCAGGAACTGGAAGGTGCAGTTTGGATACCAGTTACCTCTCGTACCAGGTGCAGACTCATGGAGCCTCTGAATGAGGAAGAACCACAAAGACCGGTGAGATCAGCTTCTGTTGAACCCCTTTGTACAATATTCCCGTGAAGGAGCGTCCAGGCTTTCCTTGTATGCCTCCAGTGTCAGGGGACTCACTGCTTCCCTGTGCCATTCACTCTTTCTTTAGATAATTCTACTTGTTTGAAACTACCTTCAAATACTCCTCCACTGGTCCTAATTTTCTCCCCAGGGACTGCCTAGAACACAACAACTTTTTCCTGCACATTAAACATTCTGCTCATCTCTTGTTTTGCAAAGGTGTCAAGTACTTATCTTTTTAGCCAGATTGCGCAGCCCTTGAGGTCGCATACTAGCTTGCACTTTTCTGAATTACCCCCGTGCCTTGTGCAGGGCTAATTTCACAGTACGCGCTCAAGCAACAATTGCTGGTCATATTTGAGCACTTACATAAACTGTAAAAATTGATCCGGAGAATTCAACAGGGCAGTGTGAACAGGCAGTTTCAGGACACAGCCTTATGGGCCGGGACAGGGATCATTCCCGGCAGAAATAGCACCATTCTTAAAGGCTCCGAAAGGACACCGTGGATCAGGTACCTCTCTTATCGTCTCATGTTTTCTGGAGGTTTGCAGTACTTTTTAGTGGACTCCATGCTCATTAAGACCTAACACCACCCTCAATATGTATTTATTTGTGGATTCAAGCATCGGGCTGGCCAGTAGCCACATGGTCTTCATCTATTAATATTTTGGCCCTTTTCATTTGCAAGATGATGTTTTAATGGTTTACTCAATACATATTAACTGACCTTTAACTTGTTGCTGGCCCTGTACTTGTGCTGGGGATGTACTGTCAAGGAAAACAGGCCTGGTCCCTGCCCTCAGGGAGCTTCCTTGGTTTGTTCAAAATAGAGGCTGGGTCGAGATGAGTGGTTTCCTGAACTGTGTGCCATGAAGCCCTGGAGTTCCTCGGAGGTGTCTCAGGGGCAGAATTTTACTGGCCACCTCATGAAAAGAGTAGAAAGATAATAAAACAGTTATCAAGCATGTGTTAGGCACTGTTCTAAATCCATGTGTTAACTTATTTATGAGGTAGAGATTTATCTCCATATTGCAGAGGAGGAAACTGAGGAAGGATTGCTGGGTTAAATACAAGATGCCCAGTTAAATCTGAATCTTAGATAAATAGCACAGTTTTAAAATATAAGTATGTCCCAAAGATAAGGGTCTAGTTTCACTCTTTTGCATGTGGAAATCCAATTTTCCCAGCACTGTTAATGGAAGAGACCATTCTTTCCCCATGGTGTCTTCTTGGTGCCCTTGTCAAAAATTAGTTGACCATCTATGCTTGGGTTTATTTCTGTGCTTTCTATTTTATTCCATTGGCCTATGTGTCTATTTTTACGCCTGTGCCATACTGTTTTGATTACTGTAGATTTTAAATTAGGAAATGTGGCGCCTTCAACTTTATTTTTCTTTCTCAGAATCGCTTTGGCTGTTAGGGGTCTTTAGTGGTCTCATATAAATTTTAGAATGTTTTTTATTTCTATGAAGAATTTCATTGCAATCTAGGGATTGTATTCAATTTGTATATTGCTTTGAGCAGTATAAACATTTTAACAATATTAATTCTTCCAATACATGAACATTGGATATATTTCCCTTTATTTGTATTTTGTTCAATTTCTTTCATTAGAGTTTTTTGGTTTTCAGTGTACAGATCTTTTACCTTTTTGGTTAAATTTACTCTTCAATATTTTATTTTATTTTTGATGCTATTTTAAGTGGGATGGTTTTCTTGATTTCTTTTTCAGATAGGTCATTATTTGCATACAGAAATGCAACTGATTTTTGTATGTAAGTTGTGTATCCTGCAACTTTACTGAATTCATTTATTAATTAGTTCTAACAGTTTTTTTGTGGAGTCTTTGGGGTTTTATACATATAGGATCATGTCATCTGCAGATAGAGATAATTTTACTTCTTCCTCTCTGATTCATATACCTCATCTTATACCATACATAAAAATCTACTCAAAATGGATAAAATATCTAAATATAAGACCTGAAACCATAAAAGTACTGGAAGAGAAAATAGTGCAAAATCTTCTGGCCTTGACAATGATTTTTTTGGATAACATACCAAAAGTTCAGGCCACAAAAGCAAAAATAAATAAATGGGACTATATCAGACTAAAAAGCTTCTGCACAGCAAAGAGAACTGTCAACAAAATGGAAAAGCAGTCTATGGATTGGGAAAAAAAATTGCAATCTATCTATCTGATGAGGGATTAATATTTAAAATATATAAAGAACTTGCACAATGCAATAGGAAAAAAACAAACAAACAAATAACCAGATTAAAAAATGGGCAAAGGACCTGAATAGACATTTTTCCAAAGAAGACAGAAAAATGGCCAACAGGTATATGAAAAGGTGCTCAACGTCACTAATCGTCAGGGAAATGCAAATCAAAACCACGATAAGCTATCACCTCACACCTGTTAGGATGGCTATTATCAAAAAGAAACAACATATGTTGGCGAGAGCATGGAGAAAAGGGAGCCCTTGTTAGTGGGAATGTAGATTGGTGTAGCCACTGTAGAAAACAGTATGAAGGTTCCTAAAAAAATTAAAAATAGAACTGCCATATGACCCAGCAATCTTTCTTCTGGGTATATGCCCAAAGGAAATGAAATTGTCACCTCACAAAGACACTTGCACTCTCGTGTTCCCGGCAGTGTTATTCACAACAGCCAAGATGCGGGAACAACTGCTGTCCACTGATGGATGGATGAAGAAACTGAGGTGTATATACATGATGGAATATTATTCAGCCTTTAAAAAGAAGGAAATCCCGCCATTTGCCACACCATGGAAGAACCTGGAAGACATTATGCTGAGTGAAATACCTCAGATTTAGAAAGAAAAATTCTGTATGATCTCACTTACATGTGGAATCTAAGAAAGAAAAGCTGGGGTCGGATGTGGTGGCTCACCCCTGTAATCCTAGCACTCTGGGAGGCCAAGGCAGGAGGATCACTTGAGGTCAGGAGTTTAAGATCAACCTGAGCAAGAGTGAGACCCTGTCTCTACTAAAAATAGAAAAAATTAGCCAGGCATTATGGTGCATGCCTGTAGTTCCAGCTACTTGGGAGGCTGAGGCAGGACGATCGCTGGAGCCCAGGAGTTTGAGGATGCAGTGAGCTTTGATGACACCACAGTGCTCTATCCTGGGCAGCAGAGTGAGACACGGTCTCCATTAAAAAAAAAAATTGAGTGCACACGGAGAAAAAGATAGTGGTAACCAGGGCAGGGGTGGTGGTAGTGCGGGTGGGGGGAATGGAAAGATGTGGGTCAAAAGATATAAAGTTGCAGATACGTAGGATGAACAAGTGTAGAGATACATTGTACAACAGGAGGACTATAGTTATTGTATTCAGAATTTTTACCAAAAGAGTGGATTTTAGGTGCTTTTGCCACATACACACAAAAGCTAACTGAGATGATGGATATAGTTAATTTGCTTAACTACAGTAACCATTTTACTATGTATATGTACAGCAAAACATTATGTTGTATGACTTAAAAATATGCCATAAAAATGTTTTTAAAAAGTATGTCCTAAATATTGCATGGAATATACTTATACAATTTTTAAATTGTTTATTTAGAATTTAAATTTAACTGGTCATTTTGTGTTTTTATTTATGGATTCTGGCAACCCTAAAATGAGACCCAAACAGGTTTAATCACTTATGCAAGGTCCCACACTATTAACAGTAAGTGGTTTTAGAGTCTGCAATTTTAAACCACTTTGCTGTATTGCCTTTATAAATTCACTATGTATATCAACTGGACAAACAAGGCATAAGCAATGCCTAACCCTGTGCCCAAGCACATAGTAGGCACTCCATAAATGCTAATTCCCTTCCCTCTTTCCCACCCAGCTTACCCTTGGGACTCTGTTTAATTAAATTATATTCCAGACTTCTGTTATCCCTATAGTAGGTCACCATTCTTTGTCATAGTCAGGTACCACCTGCACTTTTTTTTATTCCATATTTTTCTTTAAGTTTAAACTTAAATATATTTATTAAAAAGGGACTTTAATGCCACTATTACAAATGGAAAATCAGGATCCCATGCCACAGACGGAAGGTAACTATGAAATGTGCAATGAAAGTACATTCTAGACTTTTGCCTGCTCTAGCAGTTAGACTGAAAGGGAGATCGCAAGCATTAGAAAGGTACTAACATGCACTAAAGACCTTCTGTTGGGTGTCATCAGAAAGGATAAAGGGTAGTCAACACGTGAATCAAGTGTTTTATGCGCTGTCTGCGAGCCACCTAAAATCATCTCGTGTCTCCACCCCGCCGAGGGAAATGCCCCCACTTTGGGGAAAATGCTGAATTAATGATTAGAACTGGGACCTTTTGAGTAGCAAGTACAAAAGCAATGCGTGCGGGGCTTTCTGGTTCAGGAAGCCAACGACCTAATAAGGCTGGAGTAATTGCATTCTTGAGCACGACCATCGCTTTCCAGCTCTGCTGTAATATAGTCAGCAAACTCCACCAGGGCCTGGGGGAGTCCATGGCATCAAACGAGTGACCGTGGCTCACCTTTTGACAACGGCGGTTCTTTCTGACTCGAGCCTCTGTGAGCAAGTGATGTTCCCGCCCATACGCCCGGCTTGATTGGCAGTCCCAGGGCCACCATCCGATGCCCATTTTGGTACTTGGGAGAGAGTGTTTAGTACTCGGGAGAGAGTTTTAAGGCTGAGAATGGCAATTTTACTTTGACTTCACCTCTTGGTCCCAATTTCCTGGCCCTCAAACAGTAGAACCTGAGATGTCTCTATCTCAGTCTGTTCGAGCTGCTATAGTAAAAATACTGTAGAATGGGTGGCGTAAACGACAAACATTTATTCTCACAGTTCTGGATGCTGGGACGTCCAAGATCAAGACGCTGGAGAATCTGGCGTCTAGTGAGGGCCGTGTTCCCGGTTCACAGATGGCGTCTTCTCCTTGTGGCCTCACATGGGGTTGGGAGAGAGAGAGGAACTGCTGTAACGTCTCTTCTGTTAAGAGTGCTAATCCCATTCACAAGGGCTCCACCCTCACCCGCCACGACCTCCCACGTGCCCCGCCTGCCAACATCATCACAATGGGGTTCGACGCATGCATTTTGGGAGACACAAACGTTCAGTCCATATCAGTCTCCAAGCCCTTAACTTTCCTATCGCCACCTGCACCCTCCACATCATCTGCAAGGACTTCCAGCAGGGCCTCTCCCTACCCTAGTCTGCTTGAGAAAACGTTAATTTGCACTGAGCCCCTCCTTCTCCCCTGTGCAAGGTTTTAGGGACATGAAAGTTAACTCCTCTCGTAAAACACTAAGGACAACATCAACCTGGACAACAGCTAGACGTTTGCCCAGTTAGGTGGCTGGAAACCTAACAAAACAATATTCTTGTCATCGGTCGACTTAATTCTCATGAGTAAGCTATGGCAGAGATCCCTGCATGTATGCTTTGTACGAGTAAAGTGAGGACCAGGGAAGTTGTGTGGTTTCTCCAAGGCAACATAGCAAATTAACAGCAGAGTCGGTCTTCAGCCTATGTTTTCTGGTCTCAAATGTACTGTTTTTCTGGATACATTGAGATGTTGTGTATCATTAATCAGGTTAAGACCACATGATCAGATCCTCAGCTTCAACCCTATGGTCATTGATATTTGTTTATTTCACTGTTAGTTGAATGACTGTATGATCACCAGAAGCCCAGGCACACACGGATATAATTCTTTCAGCACCAAATCAGGTCATGGAGCCAATGGTTTCACTTCTTGGCCCCAAATAAGAGCAGTTTTAGCTAAGCCACCTGACTCCAGATGATATTGGGGGATTACCAGGATTGGCTTCAACTTATCTTGTCCTCTAAACAAACTTTAAATTTCCTCCTTTTCCGGAAGAAAATGTGTGGCTTTCATTTTGTTCCCTTTAATTATAATCCTCCCTGGAAACTCCATATTTGCAAATACATCCAATTTGACCTTAAACATACTAGCAAGTCATGAAACTTAAAACGGCAATAACAACAGCAACCTCTGAATAGTATAATCTTGCTTACACTTGCCCAGGCTTTACATGTTATTTACCTTCTGATATGGCTATCTAATTGCTCAGTTTCCCATGTCCTGAGATTATGTCCACTTTTGCATTAGTAAATATATTCTAAAGAAGAATAAAACATGCTTTTTCTCCTACTCATCTTGGTGGACATCCATACTGCCATTCCACAGACCTTTCCTGGTGAGTAAATACATGTATTATTTATTGCCTAATTTGATCTCTTTCGGTATTATCATCACTTCCATTTTACAGATGAGGAAACAGAGGCCCGGACAGGTAAGAAACTTGTCTGAGCAGCTAGTAAGTAGAAGCCAGGACCGCACCAGCAAGGCTCCAGGTGGTAAGCATGATTCTAGGCTGCCTCTGATGATGTCTGTCTGTCCGAGGCTCATCTGTGACCTTGGTCTCTCTCCTGCCAAACTCATTTTTTCTCATTCATTTGTTTATTCATCCAGGGATTATTCAACAGTCACTTACTGAATGCCTTGTGTTGGGAGCTGAAAATGTACAAACGGTGAAGACAAGAATCATGCCTTCGAGGACCACTCAGCCTTCCTTTGTTTACATTTTTTATCATGTTCAGCTCTCCCTAGTCTTCTAAAAAATTCCGGCTGATCTCATTTTCCAGTTTTGTTTTTAGCCTATATAATTTTTCTTTTTGTGGCTGAGTTTCTGGAATGTGTGACCGTTACGGATTAAATGTTTGGGTTCCCCGCAAATTCATATGTTGAAGCTCTAATCCCCAGGATGGCTGTGTTTGGAGTAAGGAAGTAATTAAGGTCATGTGAGGCACAAGGATGGGCCCTGATCTGACAGGATTAGTGTCCTCATGAAAAGAGACACCGGAGACCTAGCTAGCGCTCTCTCCTGTGCCCCCCGCCCCGACATGCACTGGGGACAGGTCGTGTGAACACACAGCAAGAAAGCAGCCGTCTACAGGACGGGAAGAGGCCCCCCCACCAGAGACTGAACCTTACCCAACCTTGGTCTTGGACTGTCGGGCCTCCAGAATGGTGAGAAAATGGATTTCTGTTGTTTATGAGCTGCCCAGTCTGTGGTATTTTGTCGTGGCAGCCCGAGCTGATGAACACAGTGACCATTTCACTTGTTACTTCTGGTTCATTACCTGCCCCAACCCCCTGCAAGCTGGCGCTGCTCTGTGTCCTTGTGATACCCGTGGAGGAGCGATAAGAACTTGGTACTTAGAATCAGAAGAACTGGGTCTAAGAGTCATTTCCACAGGCCTGAGTGATGCAGAGCCCCATAATTTCAAGGATGCCAGACCCCTAATGGAGGACCTGTTTCAGGATGGGGAAATCAAAGGTCTGGACTGAAACAGCCATGAAACCAACTGAAAGAAAAGAGCTTGTGGAAAAATGTCCATGCAAAATGAACTCTTAAACAAAAATTAAAAATTATATGAAGAAACTCAATGCAACAAGGGAAAGTCAGTATACTCAACACACGAGGGAATTCAAAGCTAAGAAAATAGAAATAATAATAATAGCTAACACGTATTGAAGGATGAATATGTGCCAGGCGCTGTTTCAAATGATTTACATGTATCACCTCATTTAGTCTCCATAAAAACTCAGTGGGCTATGCATTATAATTATCATAATTATTAAGTAGAAGGGGAATAGAGGTACAGTAAGGTTAACCCCAAATAGTATAAGTAGTAAGCGACAGAGCTGAAATTTATCCAGTCCGCCTGGCTCTGAATCCCTCATGCTTAACTGCTATGCTGAAGATAAATCTGAAAGAATTTAAAATAAGCGTGTTTATAATTCTTAACTAGATTAAGGTCAGAATACCAACCTGAAAGAAGAAACAGCTGTTAAATATAGGAAAGAACCTAAAGGAAATAAAAAATACAGTTATTTAAAAAGTTATTATGGAGTAAACAAGAGATTAGAGATAGCTGAAGAAAGAATTAGAGAATTGGAAGTCGCAAGGGAGTAACATCCTTTTCACCCCCCAAATGTGGCATAAAACAATAGAAACAGATAGCAAGAAAGGGATGTGGAGACATGGAGGGTATACTGAAAAGTTCCAAACAGTATAAAAAAAATCCACATCTAGACATAGCATAATGAATTACAGAATGGTAAAGATAAAGAGAAACCAGCAAAAGGAGAAAATTGGTTCTGACATTTTTGGACAATTACAAGTGCTTTCACGTGCCAAGAGCTGTGCCGAGAGATCTTCGTATTTGTTTTCATTTAATCTTCTGGACTACATGTATTAGTTTTTCTGTTTTTAAAATGAGGCCACTGAGGCTCAGAGGATTTAAGTGCCATGCTAAGGGCTTAATAAATCTTTGCTGAACAAAGGGATGATGTGGGGTCATTTATCTTTTCTGAGCTGGTTCTATTCTTTTCCCCTCAGGTTTTAAACGAGAGTAATAGAACAAGTCCTTCTAACTCCTCATTCTTTTTTTTTTTTTTTTTTTTGAGACAGAGTCTCACTCTGTTGCCCTGGCTAGAGTCAGTGCCGTGGCATCAACCTAGCTCACAGCAACCTCAAACTCCTGGGCTCAAGCGATCCTCCTGCCTCAGCCTCCTGAGTAGGTGAGACTACAGGCATGCACCACCATGCCCAGCTAATTTTTTTCTATATATTTTTAGTTGGCTGATTAATTTCTTTCTAATTTTTTAGTAGAGATGGGGTCTCGCTCTTGCTCAGGCTGGTCTTGAACTCCTGAGCTCAAACAATGCACCCACCTCGGCCTCCCAGAGTGTTAGGATTACAGGCGTGAGCCACCGCGCCCGGCCTTAACTCCTCATTCTTACTTCACAAGATTGTTTATGTGTGATGTCTTTAGAAGTAGGGAAGATAGTGGAAAAGAAAAAAGAACCCTGCTCATTTTTATTTACCTCTTTTTACTCTTCGAATCTGTTACCATTAGCTTTATTGCTCTGTGACTTCTGCATCTTTCATTATACTCTTTTAAATTAAAAATTTATTATTTTGGGGTTAAATAACAGGTAATATCCAAGTATATGCTTAGTGTAAGATTTGAATCATACAGAAAACATGTTAAAAAATTAAAATCCCTCTTTCCCTCCTCCAGTTCCCTTGCAAGCTCACACTGGCTCAGAGGCGATCACTGCTGATAATGTCTTTTTCAGACCTGTCTGTATTCATTTACAGACTCGTATTTACATTGTTCTTTATACAAACGGCAACCTGTTATATGTAATACATTCCAAGTTTTTCTTTACTTAATGAAGTGTTCAAGGACCCTTATTATAACAGATATGACCCAACTCATTTGACCATTTCTATATTCAAGGATATTTTAGGTGGATCCTAGATTTTCTATGATAGATAATGAACATTCTTGTGAATGCTTCTAGAGACATATATCCTAGTATTTCTTCAGGATATTGTTGAAGCAGGGGAATTTGGGGGTGAAGGTATTTTTAATTTTGCAATTTAGTTGGCTATGGCTCAATTTTCTTCCCCCCCCAAAAGCTGTACTTAGGGTTTTATTTACACTCTATCAGAGGGCTAATTTCCCTCTGCTCATCAATAACAGGATTCGTTTGTCTTTTAAATGTTTGTCCTCACCACTCTCTGAGAGAGTGAATACATTAGGCTAAGGGATGAGCAGAAAGATGGACTCCTGGGGACAATGAAAGGAAAGGAAATGAGAGCACGCAGGAAGGATGATGTTCTGTATCTCAGTGATGCACCCACCATCCCTCCCTGGGCTCCCACTTGCCAGGCGCAATGCATGACGCAGGGCGTGCAGTGGTGACCAGCAGCAGCTCCATCCTGCCCCAGAGACTGGGCTTTAGAGAGGAGTCGGACCAGCCATCAGTCATGATCCCAGAGGGACGTGTGGCTAGAACAAGGAGTACCCAGTGCTGCGGGTGCTCACGGCATGCACCCGGCCCGGGCCTGTGGGTGAGTGAGGTCTCCCAGGAGGGAGGAGAGTTAGCCCAGTGGGAGGGGGGCAGGGTGGCAGGGATGGACGGAGGGTGACCCAGGGAGGGAAGACTAAATGCACAGGGCTGAGGGCAGAGAGAGCACCCTGGACCTGGATAAACTGCCCTAGGGGTTGATGGTGTCTGGGATGGTTGGGGGCCAGGTGGGCCAGGAGCTGGGGGTAAGGGGAGAAGTCTGAAACCACTGAGGGTTGGTAACCAGGAGCACAGTGTGGTGGGTTTATTTTTCTCCGCGTGAAGGAGCACTCTGGCTGCTTTGTGGAGCACGAACTGGAAGCTGGTGAGGGAGGCAGTCTGGGGACGAGGCCATTGCCACCGTCCAGGCAAGAGATGGACAGCGAGCAAGACCGGATGGCAGTGGGGATGGAGAGCAGGAGACACGTCAGACGGGGATATTGGAGGGAGAATCAGACGAACGTGGACGTCACCTGCGTTTCTGGCTTGGGACGGTGGCGTCATTCACCGAGGTGGGGAATTGGAGCAAGTGAACAAAGTTCTATTTGTAAAAAAAAATGTCATCGTATGCGACATCAAATATTAACAATTACATTTTAATAGTTTACTATAAATGTAATAACCTTTGTACTAGATCATGGTTTATAATTAAAATTATGTGAACATCTAGATAAAACCATAGACACCTACATGCATTCTCCTGAAAATAATAATAAACACTTATATAGCCTTTACTAGATGGTGGATTGTACAGTATTAGATCATTTAATCCTCATCATAAATCTGTGAAGTAAATATAATATTATTATCCCCATTTTACAATGAGGAAAATGAAGCACAGAGAGGTTAAGTCACTTGCTTAAGGTCACCCAGCTAATAAAGGTCAGAGCTGGGATTTGAACCTACAGAGTTGGGTCCGGAGCATTTAAAAAAGAAAAAAAAAAAAACCACTTGAAATATTAAATGTTGCTTGGAGAATGTAAAGTATGAAAAATGATGAGTGCTCAATTTAGAAACGTGGTTACTTTAGGGTAGGGGAGAAAGAGGATTCGATGGGAAGCTGGACATGGGGCTTCAGCTATATTGGTCATGACTTGTGCCTTAAAGTGTCAGGGGGCACATAGATGATGACTGCTTTGCTACCTCTAACTTTGTATACGTGTTAAATATTTCAGAGCAAATATGCATGTCCCACGCCTGTGAGAGATGACTGTTACATCAAAATCTTTATACCTGCTAAACCTCCTTCAGAGATGTGGCTAAAACTAAGTGTGAGGCTTAGCAGAAGCACACTTAGTAAGTATCCACAGTAAGTATTTGCCGTCTTTGCTTTGTGGTTTTCTGGATTAATCTTATTTGGAAATCCACAGTCACCCACTGAAAAAACAGTCTGAAAACTAAGGACCTTGTGTCAGTTAGGAATTTCAGGTAACAGAGGCTGGACCATTGTGGTTTAAATAAATAAAATTTTGTTTTTTCATGTAATAAGACATTTTAGAAGGAGACAGCTACTAGCATGGGCTCAGCAGCTTAGGGATGTCAAGGTCAGGATGTTTATAATTTTTTAGTCTTTTCCTCATGGTGCTAACGTAGCTGCTGCAGCTCCAGATATTAGATCCACGGGATGAGGGGCAAGGGTTAAATGATACACCTCCCAGCTAAGTCAGCTCACTTTAAAGAACTTGCCAGAAAACTCTATTCGACATTTTCTACCCACATGTCACAGGTCACCACAACTGAAAGGGAAAATGGGATATGCACTTTTCCTTTTTTTAAGTTGGCGAATTACTGCCTGCCAAAATAGGGGTTTTATTAGTGAGGAGGAAAGGAAAGCGGATTTTGAATATTTATCAGCAGTCTCTGCCACAGACCTCCATGATCCTTTTTTTCTCCTTTTTCCAGTGATGCAGAATAAAGTGTGAATCGAACCCCACTTTTGTTTCTTGCTAATCCTTCTCATAAAATGCCCTTTTCATTCTAAACCCAAGGCAGCCCATTTCAGAATGTCCAGAAAAAGAAAGAAAAAAAAAAAAAAAGAAAAGAAAAGAAAAGTGAAAAATTCTGAGTCACAGAATATTTCCTGAATTATAGCAGACAAAATTGACTTTTCTGAAATAATAGGACTGGGAAGACCTTGTGTCTTTCCCAATTTGCTGTAGTTTTGAGTCGTTAAAAGTCACTTTCAATTTTTAAAATGCCAGGAGGTTTTCAATCAAGCCATTTTAAGCAAGATCCATTCATGAGAGAGTTTATTTCTATTCTGTATTGTCTTTTCTTTTTGTCAATCCCACAGAGCTCGAGTGTTTGCTTTTTCATTTGTTAGTTTATTTACTTATTCCAGGGCTCCATTCAATAGCCAGACAGCTGGGTATGGAAATGCCAATTATGACCTCCCCACAGATCTGAGCACGGAATTTTCCACAAAACTGTTTGATTTTTTTCTCCCAGCAAGGCAAGCTAACTAAATTTAAAGCAAACTTTAGACAAAGAACTGGAGGATACTTTTTGTCCTGACGTGTTATGGAAATCAGGAGGGAATATTTTTCTCCCTAAGAAATCCTATTTTTGAATCAAAAGGACAAGAGGCAATAGAAGTTTTATCCATACGCTGAAGTGATGTAACTACTCCCAACCGAGCCTTGGAAAGGACGTTACAGTTTCCAGAGAACATTCTTGTGCATTATCTCGTTTTGATGTTTTTTCAGAGGTCATGACCCAGAGCCAGTGTGCAGGCCTGTGAGTGGCTGTTTGGGCCACGGGGCAGTGCCCTCTGACACTTATCTGGGCCTTTCCAAATGACTCCCTCACCCTGCCCCAGGCCTAATAATCTGATAAAATTACTGATTTATGTACAGATAAAATTACCGATTATTTCAGCGTCCTGTAGATAGCATGCGCTTGCTTGATGTGGGAAGCTGAGATTTCCTTTAGAAGCTCTTCCCAGCAAGAAGTTATTTAAAAGCATTTATTTATCCATCAATAAACACTGAGTGCTTACTCGGTGCTAAACGTCATGCTTTCTGCTTAAACGCTTTGTTACTTTGGCTGGTCAATGACCCAATGTTTGGGTTCATTTGGCCAAAGCACCCTACAAAGTAGAGACTTATTGTTACCCAAATTTTACAGTTGGGGAAACTGAGGACGAGAGAGACAAAGGTAGCAAGACGACAAGCACCTGACCCTTCCTCCGTGCTGGCCCCCTACCTGTGAAGCGCTGTGTCAATAAAAACAAAGTTTTGTCCTGTGAGGCTGTAGACCTCCCTCTGTTTCCCTTCAGAATTGCATGTGTGAGCTGTCACTGTGTCCCGTAGCGGACCTTGAACTCGGGACGGGCAGGATGAAGTGTAGGAGGGCCGGGCGCTGGATTTTACCCAGGGGAGATGCTGAAAGCACTTTGGTGTAGTTGACTGTAAAATTAATCGGTGTGTCCCAAGCATAAATCAATCGTCGTGGATGTGCAGAAGTATGGATGGCCGGGGAGAGATTCAGATGAAGTCCTGGGCGTTGTGCAGTGAACTCGAAGGAAGAAAAGCCACCTGTGTGTCCTGGAGAGGGACGTATGTTTGTGTTGGCGATTGCTCCAGTTTCGTTTTGACATCAGATAGTCTAAGTAGAGAGAAATCCAGAGATGAAGTTGCTGGGAATTGAGTCGAATGAAAAAATGATGGTGATGTTTTACGACTACTGACTTTGTTCAGTTACAAAGGAGCAGAGTGCGAATTTATGAATAATGATACCTTGCATGAATGGCAAGATGCTTAAGGTGATTACTGTAATTCTAAAATCGCCGAAGGACAGTACAGAGCTATTTAATGACCAGAAAAAGAAAAAAAATCATAGAGTGGGAGAAAATAAACTGTAACGACTAACCAATGTTCATAAGTCAAAACAAATTAATCCTTTGCTTTAATTTGGTAATTTTTTTACTCTATCAGATGTGAAAAGCCACAGATGTTGAGTTTCATTAATATGGAATTAGTCATGCAATTGCATATTTTTAAAAATAGTTATTTTGTGTGCTCCAAATTAAAAATTTTGAAGAAATTAGTTTCGAGGCACAAAGCACATTACATGCAGTTTTCTTGATCTGATTATAAATAGGCCTATTTTCTTCTTATTAAGAGATTTCTGTGTTCTTCTTCTGTTTAAAGAAGATTAACCAAATTGATTTTTTATTTTGTTATTGACCAAGGTTAGAAATACAGTGTGATGTGAGAGTTGGTGGATGTGACTATCACCCTCATTCTAGGCAAATCCTGCCAAAGATGAGGTTCCCTGGTCCGGGACACTTGTGTCTCACTGCGGGAATGTTCTCTGCCTCAAACCAGGAGATGGAAGCAGAAAAAGGGGGACTTTGAAAGAAACAGGGGGAGTCATTTTGTTCTGTATTACTTTGCAGTCAGGACATCAAGCTTGGAGAAGTCATATGACCTGCCTAAGCCACCCAACTGTTAGCGGAAGAGCCCAGCAGCAAACACTTGATGTCTCCCTATTGCTTTTAAAAGCAAGACCCAAATCCATCCCGAAGATGACCTACAAGGTTTTGCAGTTTGGGCCCCCAGACAGATCTCCAGCCTCCACTTACACTGCTCTTTCTCTGCTCTCTGCATTCCGTTGGCCTTGTTTTAAATCTCTGACTATAAGACGCTTCCCTTCCACGGGGCCTTTGTACATGCAGTGGCACTTTTTTTTCACTTAATTAGATCTGAGGCCTTTAGATCTTGGCCCCAGTGGCATCTCTCCCGACCCCTGAACAGGTCAGATTTTTCTGGCCTACCATGTTGTGGTGTTGTGTATCTTTCTTCCCATAGTATGTCCCATGCAAGCCATATGGCCAAGCCTGACTTGGGGGCAAGAAAGTCCCATGGCAATGAGTGGCCATGCCTCATGCTCTTACAGTCAAAGGGATGATAATGTAACCACCCTAAGAGCCTAGCAAGGGCCTGGCTCAGGGCGTAGTCAACTGATGTTTCAGTTCAATGGGGAATTTGCTTTCCATGGAGGGTTAAATGGGATAGAAACAGCCACCACTGCAGAATGTGACTTCAGTAGGCGCTTAGTGAATGGCCGTTGCTATCACGATGGCCCCATGTATAGAATACCTGTGGGTGGGAGTCCTAAGGATGCTGCTGGTGCCCCATCCGGATGCCCTCTGCGTGGCCAGGGTGTCACCCCTGCTGCTGTGAGTGCTGCTGACTGCTCCCGGCTGTCCCCCGTCTCTGGAGACCTGCCCTTGGCCAGTGGATGCCCACTCAGCCTGGTGGCTGCAGGTAGCCGCTGCCAGGCTGATTTAGGAGCAACAAAGGGGTCAAGGTGGGGACAACTCTGGGGGTGTGTTTATGTTCCAGAGTTCCTGCCAGTCCCACTCTGCCCTTGGAGCAGGTCGAGGCCATGCTTGACCCGAGGCAGCATCCTTGCTAACTCCTCCCCGCTCCTACCACTCTCCCTCCTTAGAGACCTTTCCTGAAGAGCTCTCGGTCTCAGTGGGTCATGGCACCTGGGTCTGCATCCCTGCTCAGCCTTGCTTTAAAGGAAATCGACCTCAGAGAGGGTCGCCATGAGAAAGGCTGCCGTAGGCTGCCCGAGCGATGTCTGCAAGTCTTTACGGAGAAGCCAGGGGTTCACCCTAGACTCTCACGATGAATAGGAGTTTGGTTGGCGGCGGCGGGAGGCGGGAGGGGGGGGGGTCCAAGCAAGGAAAAGCATTCGAGAAGAGGGAACAGCATATGCAAAGACATTTACCACACTTCCTCGACTGTCAAATGAGCCTTTTCTCCCTCTTTCTGGCTTCTGGAATTGGAATGTGTCTTATAACGGAAAAGCTGTTCCTGTGGATGGTAGCTTACCACCAGTGGCAATTATGTTAATAATACAATCAAGGAACTATGTTAGGAATGGCGTGGACATGAGGAAGGTTTCAGTGCACTGGGGAGTTGAACGGTACCCCAGATTCAGTCCTGCCTGGTTCTCTGGGGTTCTGGAACAGCTAAGCCCACAAACTCTTAAGGCCATGTAGATGAAGCCTGGCGAACCGCGCTGGTTCTAGATCTTCGCTGCGTCTCTCTCTGTCAGTCAAATAGGAATGGCAGGGCCAGCGTTTGGTGGTGACGTTGGCGGGGACCCAAGGCCTCGGCTGAGGGAAGGTCCTGGAAGCAAACCCGTGATCTCAAGGCAACTGGCAAGAGGAAGTCAAGCTGTCACTTCATTCTCGGCCCGAGCGGATGCAGGTTTCAGCGACACTGTCAGAGTGACGCACCCCTCTTTCCTTCCGGTCCCTGCCCTTTCTCGCCTCCGCAGTGCAGGGCGGGGGCAGCAGGGTGCTCGGCTTCCGGTGCGTCGCGGGCCATATGTGCAGGTGCGAATGTCTGGGCTGTTGACAATTCATTTTGTTCCTAGGTGTTGCTTTGAAAGGACGACAAAGACGCAGCAATGATCCAAATGTCCCTGGGTTTTCTTATCAATTTAGATGTTAGGGGAAATATTAATTTCAAAGCTCAAAAGAATGAGACTTTTTCTCAAGTGTCCTAAGGATGGATTATTCCCCCCATTCCTCCCTGGGACATTTGTTCCTTTGCTCGCTCACTCGTATGCTCAGCCCTGCCACGTGTGAGTGTTCACTGGGCACCGACGATGCCCAGGAGAGGCGGGAGCCCCCAGTACAGAGGCCGATGATGCTGCAGCCAGGGGGCCTGCGTGTGGCATCGCCCCTCCCGGGGTACACAGAGTGGCAAGTTCATGGCCTTGGGCAAGTTACTTCTCTTCTTTTAAGTCATACTTTCCTTGTGGCACAATGCTAATAATTGTAGATTACTTATTGCAGATTTCGTATGGGCCTATATGTTTCTCGTACCTTTCCCTGTTTTAACCCATTCGATATTAGGGAAATAATAGCACTTGATCTGGGGATTTAGTGACCTAGTGTACATAAAACACTCTCTGGTACATACAGAGAGGCAATACGTGGTTATTGTCGTTGTCATTAAGAGCTTTGGGGACCTTGGATAAATTTCATACCGTCTCTAGTTTTGGTTTCCTCATCTCCAAAATGGGGATGATATAATAAAAATAATATACTCTTGTTAGCACCCCATACAAGTTGTGAGGATTAAATAAGGCACACGGAACCCTTAAAACACTGTCTCTCACCCAGGCCATGCCCGATCACTGTTAGCCGCCATCTTCATCATTATCATCATCATCATCGTCATCGTCGTCATGGGCGGGTCTGCGTTGGGAATTCGAGGAAGTAAGAAAATTGTCATTGAGAAGGGGCAGCCGTACCAGGCACAGAAGGGGGCAGGGTGAGGACATGCTCGGGGAAAGAGCAGAATGGCAATGGCTCGTTGCGTTCAGAGCTCAGGACCCTTGCGGGAATGGACACCGGGTTTTCTTTAACGAGGGCAGGTGGTGGGCAGCGGAGGGTGGGGATGGAGACGTCCCCTTGGCCCCAGACCACAGAGGACGCTGAATGCCAGCCCACGGAGCTGGGGCGCTGTCTTGTACACCATGGAGAACCCTGCAAGGCGTCCTTTGGCACATCCTGGTTTTCCATCAGCGTCTTTCCTTTCTCGGCTAAACATATCGCGGCTCATCTCCCAGATACCCCGCATCAAAGGCATGAAGATGTGGCAGTTCCCGCACTGTAAATATGCGTGGCTGTCGAAGTGGCCCTTCGCAGGTGATTTCCCGGGAATATTTATCATGGGTGGTGGGGGGGGGACACTCGGTCAGATTTATGCAAGACAGAAACCCACAACCGCCTACGGTCACCTTGGGACCTGGTTGCTTCCCGGCCTCCCCTTGGGCGTGACCCACTGTCTGGAAGAGGAGGTCCTTAGCCCGGGGGATGAATAGGCGAAGTCAGGCCCCCTTGCCCTGAACCCCGATCAGGACACATCGCTTCATTATGCCATCTCCCTCTCGCACACTAGAGGGGCACATTTCGGGAGTCTATTATTTCCCAGGCACCAATAATATATTCCCAGGGACTCTGAAATCCAGAGCTGCTCTCTTTATCTCCCACCGTGGCTCGGTTCACCCTAAAGAAGCAAACCAGTGCTACACATCTGTCAGCTAAAATTCACAGAGCTATTTGGAAGCAAAACCAAGAAAAACAAAACTGATGAGGGAAAGATCTGCTTTCAGAAAACCTATTTCTGTCACAGGGGGATGGATAAATAAAATAATGTTTCAATAATTTATGCAGCCTGCACACGAAAAAACACTGGAAATGTGAAATGGGGACGACACATAAAGAACAACCGAAGTTGATAGCTGCTTTAATCAGTGCGGCTGATAATTCTAAAATAAATTGGAAAAATCAGTCTTGCTCTCAGCTTTTGAATGATGATGGGATGGTAGGGGACGTGTGTTCTTTGTCCTGGAAAATGCTTGTTCCCGTCGGGTCCTGCCAAGGACACAGGCCTCAGCCCCCAGTCCTGGTCAGTTTCTCTCTGCCTTCCCACTCCACACTTAGCCCCCAGACCTGCCTCCCGAGCGTGCTCTTCACAGAACAGCTCAGACCCCGCCGAGGATGAGGCTGGCGGGCCACTGGGAGAGCAGGTTTGGAAGTCTCTATGTGTCAGATCCTGCCACCTCCCACGTCAGCACCATGAGTTGGTCCTGCAGTGCCAGCAAGGAAGACATAGAATCGCCTCTCACCATGCTGTTCTGCAGACACATCCAGCAGTCAACTACCCAGGCGTTACAGGAGACTTTAGGGAAACAGAAAAATAAGAGCTGAGTCTTGCCTTTATGGATGGAGGTGGATGTAATTTTAGGTCCCTTGAGGAAGATGAGACTTCAAAAGTGGCTGTGTTCAACACACCCCGCTCTCGAAACCAGATCCCGATGGTCCTCTGATGTCTTAATCTGGGGACCTCCTTTTCTGGCCTCCTGTTCATCTCCCAGCTCTTCCTGCGTTGGAACCCTGGCTGAGCAAACTTCCTTCCAGCCAAGCTAGAGAGTCCACAAGGACCACTCTTCTGAATCCACTGTTTGTGGGGAGATGGCCTTGGTGTCCACACGTGTAATCCTGGGTAGTTCAGTTTTACTTGCTGACCTGTCCTCAGATGCAAGAGGAGAACACCGTGTTGGGTACCCTCTGCATTCTTGGAGTTAAAGAAGAGCCAGCTGACTCCCTGGTGAAGATGCCAGGAAGGGGGAAAAGGGAAATCCAAGGTGCAGCTGGAATTGTAGAATCCCAGAGTGGAAAACCACCTCCAAATCCCTGAACTCCCAGGGCCATGGAGAGAAGACAGAGACCAGTATGGTGTCCAGAACCTCCGAACCTTGCATTGATGGTCTAACGTCACAGGAGCAGCAACAGGACTTCACAAGCCTGGCTCAAAAGAACACATGTGCAGGGTGCCTTTCGTAGGTGAAAACTCACTGGCCTGTTGCGTCTTTCAGTCCCTGGCTATTTTGTTTTGCCACCCCCATCACCATAACAACCGTATCCCATGACAAGAGAGGAGAAGGAAAGCCTGAAGGTACGACCTTTGCCTTCGGTCAGTGACACTTATCTCTGGCTGTGCTCCAGAGCCCATGTGCCATACAATGTCCCCTACTAGGATTGATGAGTTTCCAGGTGGATGCGAGGGTTTCTGCCACCTGGACCTGGTGACTAACATCCGAGTCCCTGCCTGACTGTCCTCAGGTGCAGTGTTGATGGATTAGGCCAACACCAGAGGCCCTGAGTGTCCTGTGCACCTCATAGCTTCAGAGCCTAGAGGTGCATCTGCCATATCGGCACCCAATATTGTCAAATCAGAGAATGCACAAACACACCAACCAGGGACAAGATGGAGAAACAGTCCCAGACTGCGTGGGGTTTGCCGTGTGGCCCTGGTGCCGGTAAGGGTGGAAAGCCTAGTAGGTGGGGAGATATTTCTCGCACAGAGATTAAGATATATGAAAGGAAAGTTATTTGATCTTCTTAGAGGAGAGAGAGAATGAGAGAGGGAAAGGGGGGAGGGGCAAGGGGGGAGGGAAGAGAGCAGGGGGATGGCTGGACATCCCAGGGAAAGAGAGGAGAGTGCCAGCGCTGAGGCCAAAGGGCTCGCTGATTTTAAGGGATGAAGAGAAAAAAAATAGTGATGGCTGTCAGTTGATAATAAAAGCAGCAGCGGGATGTCGAAGTCCAAGAGTCGGTTTCCTGCCTTTCCTTGGACAAGGGGTTATCTCAGGAGACGTAACTCTGCCCTCCAGATACGGCAGAGGCTATAGCTCGTTCTTCTTCTGTTTACTCAGGAACTCTGTAGAAGCAGATTCTCCAAAAACAATTTTAAAAGAGAGAGATTTACATCTCTTTTCCATCCATGTAGCTCTTCTCAGAAGCTGTGCAAAACAGAACTTGTGCAGGGCACTGTTAGTGAGAGAACTCATAGGATTGATCTTTAACTGTTACTGGGGAAATTGCAGGGTTAGGTACTGTCCCGTTATTTTTGCAAGGCCGTCCCTCTCAGTGCCAGGCGTAGGATGGCCCGTACGTGAGAGGCGTGACCTGGAGAACAAACACAAGAGACAGAGAAGGCGGGCGCTGAACTCAGACTCCCCTCCCCTCCTCCTTCCCCAAAGCTGATACTTCCCCGCATTCTAATTAATGGCCTCCCCTTTTAAGCACCTCTCAACAGCATCCAGTTAATACTGCTCTCATTCCAATGCAGAAATGTTCCCTACGATAGTCTACACAAGTGGTCAGCCAGCCTTCTGTCGTAGCTGCAGTGCCAAGGGAGTGCCTTGCCTTCCAAAGCAGCTCGGTCTGATGCTGGGCACGCCTCTGTTCCAACGCACGGAAGTCTGTTCCGGCCGTTTCTATCCTCTGGTCCTGAATCTGACCTCCAAACCCTCCGGGAGGATGACCCTGTCCCAACTCCCAGCAGCCCTGTAAGCGTTAGATGACACACATCATGCCCTAAGTCTTTGCTCCTCAAGAGAAACAGTTCCAGTCCATTCCACGGTTTCTTGTATGATGTCATCTCAAGACCCTTCATCCCCTGGCTTTGTCCTGAAGCATGATGTCCCACGACAGGCAGCCTCAGAGCAGACGTGTCTTCCCCATGACCCAGATGATGGTGGGAGGGGTTGGCTGAGCCATCTGGGTTTCCTCTCTCAGGAAGGCCCTTTGCACGTGTGTCCACCTGCATGAGAGCCCTGGGTGCTAGGGTAGTTCCTCTGTTTGCACTTCTGCTGTTCCCACCCTATGGGAGATGCTATGGGATTGACCTGGGCCGCCCGAGGTTAACCTATTTTACTCTCATTGCTTGGCATTGAAGGGTCCACAGGAGGGCTTGGTAAATGTTTGGGGAGTGAATAAATGCATGTCGCTGCAAAACCTGGGTGCACTCAAGACTGGCCCAAGAGCGAGTGCTTTAGCAATCCCTGGGCCCCGGGAGCTGCATGTTTTAGCTGCATGACGGTCTGACGGCGATGCTAGACTCTCGTCTCTCTCTTTCTGTCTGTCTGTCTCTGGCTTCTTTTGGAGTTCAGCTCTCTCTTCCTCTCGGAGCTCTCCCTCCCTCCCTGGCCCCTTTGTCGACACTTGATCATTTACATCAAGTTGACATTCGCAGAGTTTACCCAGGGGTCTGTAATTGTATTCTTTCCCTGGTTCTGCATTACCAACCATGAAAATGGAATCTTATCATCCCTGACCAATTTTTAATGTACAAAATGATTTGGCTGAGGTTCAAAGGGAGGCACAATTGAAATCAGGTGAATGATACATGTAGTTTTTTCAGTTCCTCCGTGCTTAGATTTGATTTTTTTTTCCCAGCATAGCATAGAAGTAGATTATTTTCTGCAAGTTATATAAGTGCATTTGTGTGCTGTGTAGGTATGAATCTATATACACTGAAAACACAAATATGTATATGTGTGCATGTTTGCTTGTATTACCATACTCACATTTCACATGCGTGCACCTATTTAGACATAAGCAAACAAATATAAATATATCGTTTGCAATTTTATTGATGGCAATCAAATTTGCAATGATCCTTAAAATGTATTCAAAACACCCAAAGAGCTGGAACAGCCCTGCAGCTAGTGCCCAGGATTAATGGCTGGAATATTCAAATGAAGCCCTGACACCCCTTTGTTAATTCAGAAAGGAGCCCTTAGGGAGAAAGTGGGTCTCTCTGGCCCTGGCAAGAATTATTCCAAGTCTCAGATACACTAATGTGTCTACCATGATGGGCTTTTGCAAATGTTCTGGGGATAGGCAAGAAGATGGAATGTTCTGCCAAAAAGCATAGGCTATTTGGTAAGCAATTTGCTGAGAAGTCTCCAGGACTGGTGCCGCTTTGCTTGCCTTCCGAGGTGCACTCATGCAAACAAACCTGTGCTTAGAAAGGCAGAGGTGTTGTTTCCCTTCCATGTTCCTGGCTAGAAACTCTCCTATCTAACACGGGCCAGGCCAGGGCTAGCTGGGAATCCTGCTGTGTGTATCTGATTGAACTTCCTCCGGAAGCCCATGAATTGTGCGTGGTGTTCTCAGTTTTCTAAAGAGAATATTGGGGACTTGGCTAAATGATAATGACAAAGTCAAGATTGAATCTCTGTCGAGAGGGTTCCAAGCTTGGCCTGTAATATGACACTTTATGGGCTCCTGCTGAGCAAACTCCCATCTTCTTCATCTCTGGGAACGTCATAGGCATGTTCGATGTTGGAGTCCTCAAGGAACTTGATCAAATCTCTCAGTGTGTCTGGGCAGACAGGACGAGTATATGGGGGTGAAATGCGAGGAGGTGTTAGGGGGTTGTTGTAAACTCAACAACTGCGCCCAGAGGAAATGAGTGATTGGACTGGTGTCTTTGCACAGGGAGGAGCTCTGGTTGCCCCCTGGACTGGCTCAGGCTCAGTGCCGTTGATCATTTTCCTTAACCCAGATGAAGGATGAGAAGGTTTCTTACCAGATTTGCAGCTGGTACAAAATGGGGATGGAGTGCTGGCGTATTGGTTGCCAATTTCAGACTTGAAATGATCCTGATGCCTGGTGTCTTGGGTGTAAATTATCGAGACAGGTCACGCACGGTCCAGAAGTTCCTGGCTTCCTGAAACATCCGCCATCCTAGATATCTCAGCAATACCATTTATACACACCGTTTTCACTAAGGGAAGGAATTGTGGATACTAGTAGCCATTATTTGTCAAGTGCCTGTTACGTGCCAGGCGCCTGATAAATTACCAGTCTCTTAATTCTCCCAACATTCTCTGGTGTTCACAGAAGGTAAATCAAAGAAGGTAACTCAAAGTATGGGGATCTTTGGAGGCAAAACCGGGATTTGAACCCAGACATCCAGGACTGATGCTTGTGTTCCTTCTGCTGTGCTACACGGTCGTCGTGAGCCCAGCTTGAATCTCTTCTCCCTGGTTGGGGGCTGGACCTGAGCAGAGGAGCTGGCCGGGAGGAGGGCTGAGAGCCTGGGTCATGGGAATTCGTGGTGGTCTTGAAGATGTCCACCCGGTGTCGGGCGAATCAACGTCCCACGCTGTCTCTGAAGCACCCACAGCAGGGACGGCCACAGCCTCGGCCACCCCCTCCTGCAACCATCTGCAGTTGTGTTTAGCTCCTGCCCCCGACTAGAGGCTCCCGTAGGTGGAGGACTGTCGGGCGGTCATCTCTCCGTGCCCAAAGAGCCAGCCCAGGGCCCGCACGTGGCCGGGGAATGGATGGAACTGAGCGAGCAGCAGCACTTCAGACATTCTCATTGCTGTTCAGGCCCTGAGACCGCGGGACGCTGTCTGTGGTCATGGTTGGGCTAACAGGTCTTTTGTTTATGAAAAGGAAATTTACCACCTGTCTGAGGAGATGACAAGGACTTGAAATGCAAGAGAGATGACTGCCCCTCATGTGAAATGTAAAGGACGTACCCAGCGTTTCAGGAGGCGTTGCCATGACCGTCTGTCCTGTGTGCGTGCC
Source organism: Indri indri (assembly GCA_004363605.1). Lineage (NCBI taxonomy): Eukaryota > Metazoa > Chordata > Mammalia > Primates > Indriidae > Indri > Indri indri. The sequence goes on from RJWJ010008792.1 coordinate 35,033, forward strand.
AGGGGCAGCGCCGCCCGGACGCAGCATCTTTCCCGCACAGGCTGCATGTGCGCTTCCATCTGCACTGCACACATAGACACATGTGCACACATGTAGACACACATGCACATACGTGCACACATCTGCACACACATAGACACACATGCACACACGTACACGTATAGATACAGCTCTGCTGCCAACAAATCACGAGCAAGTGCGACTATCATTTAACGAAACGAATTCCTCTTCATGCTAAGCAAAGGGGTTTCATTAGTTCTCATTGAAATAGGAAAGCTATTTGCTATTTTCACCGATGTGAACATTAGAAGACAGTATTTGTGCTTACATAAGATGATGCTAAATTAGGCTTCTGATGTACAGCTATGATTATATAACGCCTCTATTCAAAAACTTCTAACATTGTAAGTACGAATTCCTTCATTTATTTAGTATTACTATTATTATTATTTTTGGCAATCCAAGATCCTTCATGATTTAAACCCAAGCTCTGTCTCCAGCCTTGCCACCCCGTGTCTCCTGTTGGACCCGCACTCTGGACACACTGGGCTCCCTGCTCTCTTTTCCCTGGAGCCCCTGTACTTTGCCAGCTCTTCACGTGCTCGGCAGTTTCCTCCGCTGCAGAGCCATCGCTCGCCTTGGTCACCTCCAGTCCTGCCCGTCCTGCGAGGGCCACCCACAGCCTCCTCCTCCTGGAGCGATCGCCCTGATCTTCTCCGTCAGACAGGAACTGTTTGTGCTTTCCTGCCCCGAAGTGCCTTGTCTCTGTCTCCTACACGTCATCTTCTTTTCAGAGATCCCACTGCCTCTGGAGTCCGGCGGTCCTGCTTCTAATTCACCTCCATCACTCATTAGCCACGTGATGGAGGTTATTTAACCTCACAGAGCCTCGATTTTCTCAACTGTAAGACAGAGGAACAAAATTTACATCGCAAGGTTGACCAGACGGTCGCATGTTCAGCCAAGTGCCTGGTCTGTACTAAGTGCTCCGTACAGATTATTTCACTTAATATTGCATTAGTTAGCAGCTGCAGATGATAACTCCAAAATGTTAGTAGCTTAATATAGTGGAAGTTACTCTGTAACTCAGGTAGAGTCCTAAGGAGCAGCCTTCCCTGGAGGCGGCGGGAAGCTGGCTCCTTCCTCCCCAGCTCTGCCTCCTCTGGGTGTTGAGAGGTCTCCCCATTCAACCAGAAGATGGAGAAAGAGCCGGTGGAGGGCTACGTGGCTCCACAGGCCTGTGAGTGGCATTCGTAACTTCTGCTGACAGTCCTTTGGCTAGATCTCAGGCACCGGGCCACACCTCTGGCAAGGAAAGCTGAGGATTGTAGCTTAGTTTCTGCTTGGGGAAAAAAAGATGGGATCTGATGATTACATAGCAGGATCTTCAACAGCATTCTTTCCCTTCCCTTCCCCACCCCAGTAAGTTAGTGTTTGTACTGCATTTCTATTGTGTGTAGCAGGTTGTCACAAACTGAGCTACTTAAGCCAACACTTGTGCATTGTCTCATACTCTCTGTGGCTCAGCAGTCCAGGATGGCTGAGCTGAGCTGGGTCCTCTGCTCGGGGTCTCACAAGGCCACAAGCAAGCTGTTGGCCAGAAGGCATTCTCATACGGAGGCTCACCTGGGGCTGAATCTGCTTCCAAGCTCACTCAGGCTGTCTGCAGGATTCGTTTCCTCGTGTCTGTAGAAGACTGAGGGTGGCGGCTTTTCCTGGTTGACAGCTGGAGACTGAGCGAAGAGGCTGCCTTCGCTGCTAGAAGCCTCCTGCCATGCAGACTTCCCCAACATGATGGCTTATGTCATCAGAATCATCTTCAGTATGAGTCTGCACGAGTCTTAACCAACATAACTTAATCACAGGCGTGACTTCCCATCACCTTTGACATATTCTCTTGGTTTGAAGAAAGTCACAGCTTCCATCCATGCTCCGGTGCCAGGGACGACACAGGATTTCAACCTCGGAAAATTGGCAAGGCACAAAATATACAGGCTGAATTATTTCTACTATGTACAGAACCATTTAATGACCACGTACTGTGTGCTAGGTATGTCCAGATGCTGCAGATAAAGAAATAAAATAAATAAGCCCCTTGTGCCAGTGTGCTCGTGGATCCGCTCCTCCTGTCTCTGCCCTCGGCATTTCGGAAAATCGTCTTTCCCCAGATCCCTTGCCCTCTGGATCCCAGGTAGATCTGGCCAATGGCAGGTAGTGGTGTAAGACTGGAAGGTGGGGGAAAGGGAGAAACTGGAGCATTTTTACATTTCCCTGTTTTTGGTGGCTTTTCTGCCAAGCACGCTGAGGCCATGGGCTGTGATTCCCGAGCACTTCCCGACATCCCACGGAAGTGTGACCGGGCAGTGAATGACAACTCACGGTCTGCTCCGTAGCAGCCTCCTCGTGGAAAAGGGACTTGCTTGCAAATCACACTCCTTCCATCTGGCATGGGAAAGAGAGAGGGACCTCAGTGAGTAGATGCCCTGCGAAGGAAAGGTGCGGAGGGGCTGATGCAGGACCGGGTGACAAGGCAGGGCCATCGTAGGTTGGCTTGAATGAGTGAGTGAGTAATTCCTTCATTCATCAAGTGCTTCCTTTGTACCAGGTACTGTTCTGGGATCTCGGGACACATTCAACGAACAAAATACCTTTAAATCTCTTCCCTCATGGAGACTGCGTTCTAGGGGGAGAGGCAGACATGGGCCATGAGGATAAATTATTATAGTAAATGATATACTTTGTTAGATGGGAATAAATGCTATAGAGAAATATTAGAGCAGGAAAAGGGGGCCCAGGAGGGCCGAGGGGGTGCAGGTGGGGAGACACAAGAGCCCACTGCGGTCAAGTCTCCCCTCCCCTGCCACCTCTCTGCCCCTGGACCGGGAGTTCAGTGTGCACGGAATTCTCCCAGTGCTCCGTTTAAAGTCAGTATTACCACCTCCACTTGTCAGATGGGGAAACCGAGATTCAGAGAGAGCCAGAGACTTGCCCAACCTGGCTCAGCTGATGGGCTGTAGAGAGACTTGAACATTGGGTTGTCTGTCTGCAAAGGTTTGCACTTTATTGTTCTTGTTAGTTTTACTTCTTGTGTTACCATGTTGCCTCCCACGAGCGCAGATTGCACTGCATGGATGAGCCCTGGCTGGGAAGTCAATAGATCGGGGTGCCAGCAGGCTGTGTGACCTGGGAACAGCCACCTCATCTCTCTGGTCCTCAGAGTTCTCATGTATAAACTGATGGAGTGGCAGCGAGTGCTACGAGTTCACCAAAGCCAGTCTTCCTTTATTCCTGGAGACTCAGATTGCAATTCCCAGCCTCCTCCTTGCACCCTTGTGGGCTGTGGATTGGTCTCCGGCTTGTGCCATGTAGATGGAAGTGGTCTAACCTCCTGTGCATGCCCCACTCACTCTCTCTGTGCTGGAGAGATGTAGGGGATTTGGTGGGGGATGCTGAAGCCCTAGGACATGGTGGGGCCGTATGATGGAAGGGTCCTGGGTCCCCGAGTGACTGTGTGGAGCAGAGCCACCACTGCGCTGGACTACGAGATCAGTGGGAAATAAACCTTCGACGTGGCGTCGCTGGTATGTGGTTGGCATCAGAGATGAGGTAGACTGGATCACAGGCTTCCCAGCTGTGCCAGAGAGCCCACCCCAGGGCCCTTCTTGGGGATGGAGGTGGGGGCGGTGGACAGGACCTGTGTGCTCCGACTCTTGCTGACCAGCTGGACTTGTTGTTAAGATTTTGCTTGAGAGAACAGTTCCATGGTCAAGGTGAGATTGAGAAACACAGGACAAGATAATTGCTATGACTCTTGTCTCTCTCGGTGTCTGAGTGATAATGAAATCTGGGCCAGCACCACATCTCTGCCGCAGTTCCTGCTACCATGTCAGAGGTCCCCGTGTGTTTGGGTGGGCTCCACTGCGCAGAGACTAGGAAGTACACATGGCGATGAAATACTGACTTTGGACCGTACTGTGTTCCAGCCTCTCCCTCCAAGGAACTTAGCATTATAGTGACAAGAAAACAAAGAACTGTGTATTTGAGAAAATTTCCTTATTTGTGCAGTAGAAAAAAGCACTGGCCTGGAAGGCGGGAGATTGAGCTGTGCTCTGGCCCCCTAACTAATTTTTAATTTGCTGACTGTGCTGCGTGCCCAGTTTCCTCGTCTGTAAAATCAGAGAACCACTGGATGCGTTTGGACAATGTCTTCTGGTTCTTCGTCTTCTCTGATGCTGCCGGCCACAAAGCAGCGTGTCTCGGTTGGTGTCCAGAGTGATTACGGCACCTGTGCACTCACCTGATCAAGGACAAGTGGGCAAGGCCAAAGGTCAAAGCATTCTGTGGCTATGGAGGCCACCTCTGCACTAAACCGTGCCCCTGCAGATGTTTTTTCTCTGTCCCAAAGAGGACTGTACTGATACAAGCTTGACTTGTTTAGTACAGGGCTTTGTCTGGAGCTGGTGGAGAGATGGGGTAGGCATGGTCCCATGCTTTGGAGCCACCTTAACAAGGTGGTTCCAGGCCCCCTGCAAATTTGGCAGTGGAACAGTGTGATGGCAAAAGGCACAGCTTTGCTATTGTCAGACAAATCTGGGTTTGAATTCCCACTCAAATCTCAGCTCTGCCATTTACTGGCTGTGTGACATTAGACAAGCTGCTTAACCTCTCCGAGCTTCAATTTTCTCATCTGTAAAATGGGAGATAAAATTGGAGGTAAAAAAAAGGTTGTTGTAAGTATCTAATTGAGACAATAGGATGCTCTAAATGGATAATTTTAGTATCATTATCATCATAGGCCAATAGCTAACATTTCTGAGGCATCTATCGTGTGTCAGGCTGTGGGCTCTGCATTTTATTTGCTTTATCTCATTTCATCCTGAACAAAGCCCTCTGAAGTATGTACCATGTATGCAGTGTGCTAGGAGATGTTCAGTACATGATCCATTCATTCATTCATTCACTCATTCATTCACTCATTCACTATCTATTTGCTCATTCTATACATCATTCTGGAGTTCCTACTGTGTGTCACAATTGTGCTAGGTGCCTGGCTTCCTGGAATGTGTAGTCAATCGAACAACTAATTATACAACTAATGAATAAATTACAATTGGGCAGCTTTGAGAACAAGGAAGGGTAAGATCTGAATTCCAGCCAGGGAAATCTGGGCAGGCATTCTGGAGGAGGTGGCATAAGCTGGCTCAGGAAGGACAGGCAGAGCTTGGTAAAGAGACGCTGGGCAAAGGCCTTCCAAGGGGAGGCCAGGGGAAGCAGAGCCATCAGGGTGGAAGAGCCAAGGGCAGGTTTCGTGTCTGTCCAGGAAGCTTATGGATGGCAGTGGGGCATGTCAGGGTGGGCAATGGGTGGAGGGCTGGTCGGCCATGTGACGGAGGGTCTCAAAGGCGGGGCTGAGCAGGGGCTTTATTTTGTAAGCCAATAGACACCACCTTAAATCTGGGAACAGCGTCAAAGGGAACGTTCTCTTCGCTGGAGAAGGCAGCGTGGTTGAAGTTCAGGCTCAGCCACTCGCTGCATAACCTCAGGTGAGTCACCTAACTCTTTGAGCCTCAGTTTCCTTCACACTAAAGTGGGACAACAGTGCCCACTTCATGGGGTTTTAAGGTTTACGTGAGACGGCCTATGAGAGCCTCCTTTGTACATGCAAAGCCCTGTATACATGCAGCTACTTATTGCGACCATTCCTGGTCATTGGAATGGAAGGTTGGTCCTGGTGACCTCCAGTGTTCCTTCTGGTCCTGAAATGCCACATTCAGAAGGTACGTCACGCCCCCGTTTTCAGAAATGCTGAGTGCGGATGGGAGAGCCCCACTCCATGAGTAGATCTGGACACTGGGATCACATATTGTTCTTGACACCGTGGATTGTCTCACAGAAAATGAGAGAAGAATATAGCTAAGTGTTTAGAGAAAAAAAATTCTGAGAAGTTTCGATTAGCTTCATCTAATTAATTAATTAACCCAGCCAACTTTTCTTCTCATTGTTGATGAAAATGTTCCCTCAGTATTTCTTAACGTGGAAAGAGAAACAAATACCTTTGCGGCTCGGCAGGGAAGAGGATAGAAGGTCTGGGTGTGAGGTTCTTTTCTGCTGCAGGACTTTCCTAGTTGGGTTACCAGGAAGATGTTTCAGGCTGCCCCAGAGGGAGGCCAGGGAAAGTCATGCATGGTTACTCTCTTAGCTTGTCTGTGGAACGCGAAACATTAACACATTAATTCAAAAGGCTTTTAGCAACACCAGGCCCCCAGTTTAGTCATTCTCTATTGTTCCAGCATGCTCTAAAACCCCTTCGCATGGGGGAGAGTGCGAATGTAGTTGACTTTTAAAATCTGAGTTTATTTATGTTTTGGGTCTGGGCTTATTCAATATTGCTTTCAACTGACAGGCTCTCAAACACCATGAATACCAAAAAGAAAGGATTTGGCGATACCTTCAAAATGTACAGCTTTGTTTCCTCCCATGAAAGCCCAGGGATGGAGTTTGTTCACTTTTGGATGCTTCCCATTAGCGCACACCGATGACATCCAGCCCTTGAACCATGTTTAATCGAAAATGGCAAATAAACATTGCCCAGCCAGCGCTCCCATGCCCGGCAGCTATTGGACTCATTAAAAGGAAAAATGACCAGCTTCCTTCGGGTCCACACGGGCCTTTCCGTATGGAATGTGGGATGTTGCATTTGGGGTTGCATTAATTTTTTATCATTCCTTAGTAATTAACATTGTATTTCTGCTGATAAACCCCATCAATATGGTGATTTGATTAGCAAAACATAAAACTACTCATTAAACTCCAATTATGTTGCTCAGGTATAATTTGATTTTGATTGGTTGGAAAAATGCTGTTGTGTTGCCTTTTTTCCCCCGCTAACTCCCCCTCTTAAAATATCCAGTTAAGTGCTACATTTACAAGCTGGTGGTGATGCGAGGCTCACTTAGCAAAGGGCATTCCCTCTTGTGTTTACGAAAAACTCAATGGCATTTAGGTGCCAATAGTGGGGGCGACATTTATGGAATATAATAGTTGGACACCTCTGGGTAACCCGCTCTTCCCATTCCTGGTGGGATGCCTTCGGGGTGGGGGTGGTCATCTTTGAGGAAGTGAGGGGTCCATGAAGCAATAAACAGTGACAATTCTTTCCAAGCTAAACGAGTGGAAGTGTGTTTTTGAGGAGTATCGAATACCGGGTCGGTGGCATCAGAGCTGCATTCTAAAACCTGATTTTGCGTTTATCTCTTTGGAGAGAAGCATGTGCACACACAACCCCTTCACATGAAGAATCTGATCTGGTAAGTGAGCAACAGAGGCCTCCTGGCTGCTTGAGACTTGTGAAGATGTTGGCATCTTGAATATCAGTTGAATTGGCCACAGAAAAGGAGGGTTTGGTCTGACAGGTCAAAATGTGATTTGAATGTTCGAATTGTAATGAGAATGTTCAACTAGTGTGAGTTTGTAGGGCTAGGAAGGGGTGCTGCGGTAACGAGTTCGTTCATTCCACAGATGCTGCTGTGTTGGACCAGGGATTCGGGGGCAGATGAGACGGACGAGGCTGCACCGTCATGGAGCTTGCATTCCAGTGGGGTAGAGGTCATGGACCTCGTGGAATCCTTGAGATCTTTCCATTTTTCTGGCACTTGCTGTTCTTTGAACTTGCCAAACACGCATCTGCCTCAGGGCCTTTGTGCAGGCTGTGCCTGCTGCCTGGAAGGCTCTTCTCCAGGTACACTTACCTGGCTCCCTTTTTCATCTCATCCACGTCTCTGCTGTAAAGTTACCTTCTTGGAGACACTTTTTCTGATTGACCTAAATACAATAGCAGCAGTCATCTGTCCTGATCTCACTCTGAATTGCTTCTTCACAGCACTTAACGCTACCAGATGTTGTATCGTCTGTGCTTGCTTACTTGTGCTCTCCAGTCTAACAGAGACTAAGGGCAGCGACTTGTTGTCATCTCTGCAGCCCAACCTGGTGCCTGGCACTTGGAGGGTGCTCCACAAGCATGGCTAAGTGAATCAGTGATGTGGACGGGTAGGATAATTCCAGGTAACAAGATGAATCAGGATCATGGGAAAGTGACTGTTGATGGAGGGAGCCCTCTAGGCAAAGTTGCTGGGGAAAGTCCTTTGAGAAATTGACGGCAGGGCTGAATCCGCACGATGAGAGGAGCCCAGCCGTGCAAAGCCCTGACCTGAGAACGTCCAGGCCATGGAATGGCAAACGCAGAGACCCTGAGGCAGGAGCAGGTTTGGAGCTTTCAAAGAACAGAAATAAGACTGGTGCAGCAGGAGAAGGTAGCAAGAGAGGCTGGGGTGGGAGCCGGGGACCAAGTCTTGGGTTTTATAGGGCTTCAGTCCTGCAGCCCGTACCCTCGGCCCGGACACGGCCTGGGCAGCTCGGACCCCGGCTGGCAGGAGGGCGAGGGCTCCGGTCCACCAGCAGGGGGAGCTCTGGGATGGTCAGTGTCCACTCCCTGCCTCCGGCCCTGCGGCATGGTCAGGCGCATCAAAGCCTGACTTCTGCATCCTCCCCAGTACCCGGAGCCTCCTCTGCGGGGGAAGCACAGTTTCCCGCCCTCTTTGTGACATCACGGTCCTTTCTTGGATGTCATCATTCCCAGAGTCTCCGAGCCTCTCCTGAGTGATTGCCCATGCTTGGTACTGAGAGACACCCTGCCCCTTACCCCAGGCCATAAATGTCTCCATTGTCTACATCTTTGAACCTTTGCCTGAGCCCCATTCATGTGTGGAATTTCCTCCTCTTCTGTCTCTGCCTGGAACGTGTCTGCTTCAGCCACAGGTCCAGATTCTTTCCTGTGAGTCTTTGCATGGGCCACGCCCCTTCCTCTCAAGCAAAACCAAGTCCTCCCCCCACTAACATTTCCATACTTTTTATGCAGACGTCTCTTACAGCGTGTGCGTGTGCCGCTATTTCCTGGTCTTCCTTGCATCTCCCTTACAAGAAAAGTGAGCTCCCTGAGGGCAGAAGCCATGTCTTCTTTGTCTCCTTACTGTTGGGGACTGTCACAGAGTTAATACGTGGGAAATGACCCATGACTGAATAGAAGGACCCTTAGACAACACCCGGTGGAGTGCAGTGGCCCATCAGGGTGGGTGGGGAGTGGGCCACCTGGACAGCAAGGAGGGATGCATTTGCTGTGGGGAATTGAAGGACAACCAAGAAAACCAACTCGAAGTCATCACTGTGGCCCTACACTTCTGAGCACTGTTGGTGGGAAGCTGGCTCTCCTCTCTGCGATGGACGTCTGGTCTCCCCAGTTCCAAACAGTCATCGCTGGCATAGCGGCTACTAGTAGCTGTGGTTTTTGATCAGCCCAGCACATTTTCCATCTTCTTCTATCGGCTTTTTGAAGAATTACGTCCCAACTCTGTGTGGACTTTTTGAGCCTGATAATCCCAGGCCTCCACCTTCATCTGTCTGCAGGTATGATCCCTTTAGAGATAATCGAGGTGTCTCATCCACCTAGGGGTAGTGATTGATTTAGGGATAGAGCTGGAGAACTAGAGCCCTTCAGAGGCCCTTTTTTGCTGGACCTGATGGGAAAATATTCCTCCTTCCCCATGGATCATTAGTGCTGTCGGCTGAGGACTGTCCGGGAAGAAAGAGTGGGACTGGGGTGGGAGGAGAGCAAGTCCAGCAGGAGAGGCCCTGGGACATTTTTCCAGCCTTTCGATTGGGCTCCAATCAGGCCTGGGTACTTCCATCCTGTGAATCAACTAACTCCCTTTTCCTTACGCTAATGTGAGTTGAGCTTCCGTCACTTGCAGCAGATCCAGGTCTGAATTATACAACTGGAGAAAATGGCTTAAAGGTTTCAGAGCTCCTCCAACCTTCCATCATGTGGAAATTGACACGTGGCCAGATTTCTCGAGCAGACGTAGTGGTGGAACTCTGACGCTCCCGTGACGAGGCTCGGCTGGTTTGATTTTGCTCAGCTGTGCCCTCCTCTTTGGCCGTCCCACCAAGCCCCATCTGGAGTGGTGTCTGCCTTGGGAAGTTGACAATCAGGAGTCCAGTCGGGGAAGAACCACAGGATGGGAATCTTTGAAAAAGCAAAGGGGAAGCTTAGGGAAATCGAACCTGTCTCTATTAAATATACGTAGATGAATTTAAATACACCTGACTGCATTGTATAGATGCGTTTGATGTATCTGTTATGAACGAGGAATGAACATGAGAAGTCGGTTGACAAAATTAAAGAGCGTTGGTCGGGTTGTAGAATATCAGTTTCTTACGTTGTTGGTGGGAATATGATTTGCTGCACACTATTCAGGGCATAATTTTGTTAGATCTACCAAAGTTTTAATTGTGGGTGTTCATTGACTCAGCCATTTATTTGTTAGAAAATTTCCCTAAAAGTATGCTAAGAAATAGATACAGGGATATTCCTTGGGGCATTGTCTATAAGAACACAATCCTTAAAACAACCAAATGACCATAGCTAGTAGACTGGTTAAATAAATTGTGGTATATCCACTCCATATAATTCTCTCCAGATGATTAAAAATGAGGTAGATGCAGACAATATGGGAAGAGCTCTGACACTTATTATTATATTTTTAATTGCAAAAAGAAAAAGCAAAACAGGAAACATCATAGTTGTCCCTTAGTGGAAGGCAATTAACCATGGTGTAATCATACGACAACGGAATACTATGAAGCAATTTAAATGAATATCTGCTATGGATTGAATGTTTGTGTCACCCCAAATTTCACATGTTGAAATCCTAACCTTCGAGGTGACGATATTAGGAGGCGGGGCCTTTGGAAGGTGATAAGGTCATGAGGGTGGAGCCCTCATGAATGGGATTAGTGCTCCTTTAGAAGAGACCCCAGAGAGCTCTCTCACTCTTCGCACGACAGGAGGACACAGCCAGAAGATGATGCTGTCTGCGAACCAGGAAGTGGGTCCTCACTAGAAACTGCATCCCCAGACGCTCTGATCTTAGCCTTTCCAGCCTACAGAAATGTTAGTTAGATACAAATGTTATTGTTTAAGTCACTCAGTGTACGGCATTTTTGTTATAGCAGCCTGAACAGACCAAGACAATTTTTTAGGTCTATCTGTACAAACATGGATGCATTATTATAAATATTTATTGAGAAAGGCAAATTCTAGGAAGATATAGTCGATATAATTCTATTTATGCAACATTAAGCGTATAGACACAAACCACAATATATTGTCTATTAATATAGAACCATGTAGTACAATTACAAAAAGGTACACGAGAATCATACACACCAAACTTCAGGGTGGTGGCACTTCTGGGGAGGGGACAGGGAGGACCTTGGAGGCTTACCTGTATCTCTGACACCTACTTTTTCCTTCCTTCCTTCCTTCCTTCCTTCCTTCCTTCCTTCCTTCCTTCCTTCCTTCCTTCCTTCCTTCCTTCCTTCCTTCCTTCCTTCCTTCCTTCCTTCCTTCTTTCCTTTCTTTCTTCCTCTTGGATCTGAAGCAAATAAAATAAGGCAAACGTCTTAAATCTGGATGGTACAAACATGGATGTCTGTTATATTATTTTCTGTATGTTTGAAAAACTTTGCAGAAAGCCAAATATATTATGTTTCCCTTTTGAGTAAGCATATGTTAGTATAGATGCTGGTATCAGTGTAAAAAATTTTGTTTTCTTGGTGAGATACACATGGAACTGTTAGCGAAGTGTAGCTTTAGGGAGAGATGAGGAGTCAGGTTTGGGGGAGGGACAGAGAGATTTTTGCATTTCATTTAATTCCTTTCTGGACTATTTGAATATTTAAAGACATGTGCACTGTATTTCCCATCCCTCCATCCATCGCCTTATCTATACCTAACAGGGGTTATCTGGATTTTGGGGCTACATACTATTTTTGTTCTATTCTTTAAATTTTTCTCATCAAAAACCTCGTCAATGTTGCTTAAATGTAATAGTCATTTATAACCGCTGTTTTAATAGAAGTTTATAATTCTTCTCTGACAACTTGGCACTCTGAGTTTTGACAAAGCTTGTCCTGAGGATGGAGGAGATTTTGTTTGTTTGTTTGCTTTGTGTTTTAGGAGCCAGAGAGACCACTTGAGATGTCAATCTGGCCTGTCCTTTCAGATGAGGAAACCGAGTCTGAGCAAGGTTGGAAAGTGATGCTTGACCGTTTGTGAGGTCAGCGCCATCTGTGCAAAGCACCTCCCGTGATCAGAGCAAATGCCAGAGGATGCGCTAGAGAGAAGGGACTCAGGTCTGAGCCTGTTTTCCAGCCTCCTGCCGCTTTTGCAGGGACCAGCCGTGTGTCTGTCGCTGGCAGGCCTGCCTTGGCTCCCCGCGTGGGGTTCGGAGCACCCCTTTCGGCTGTGTGTGTTCATGCGTCCGGTGCACAGGGGAGCCCATGTGGAAAGACAGTGAGCAGATAGCTACAGCTGTTGTCACTTACACTCCAGAGAACAATTCCAGGAATTAATGGCTTCTAATCCTGCAAATAAGGTAGACACAGCGCAGTGTTAGATTCCAAGCTGCCAGGCTCAAGTCGGTGCCCTTATTACATAAATATGCTTATAAGGACACGCTCCAATCCCGGCCTCCACGATCCCCGCCCGCTGCCTGCAGCGAAGGCCCCCGGCCTCAGGCACCTTCCCAGCCCAGGGGATACGTGAAGTTAATACAATCTTTAAAACAACTCCCTATGAGACAAATAATCAGAAAAATTGTCAACAAATAATCAGAAAAATTCATGAGGAGTCCTGCCACCAATTGCTTTGGGTAGCTTTAAAAAGGAAAGTACCAAGGATCAGATACTTAACTGTAACAATCTTTCATTTTAATAATAGCCTTTATGTACTACAGTAAGAAGTATCAAAGTCCATTAAATATAATGGGCTGATCCTTCCAGGGATATGGAAGCAAATGAGTCGTTCTTTGGAGGTAGCTTAGCGCTCTCGGGCTTTAAGGCTTCACTTTAGCTCTTTGGCGGTGGCATTTACAAATGGGATGGTTCGAGTCTGTCTGGCGTTTTGTTCATGTTCCAGGGCCAGCCTGGTGGGAGGGTGCTCGTGGGAGGGTGCTCCTGGCGGAGAGAGGCGTGGGTGGGACCGCAGGGGCTGGGGCGGGACAGGAGACCTGCCAGGGAGAGGTGAAGGTCACAGCGGGAATCCATTCCAATGGCCAAGTGGAGAAGAAGGTGAGAATGGAAACGGGAGAGCAGTTGGGGGGTGCAGGGGTGACCGAAGGCAGGCGGTGCGGGCAGTGGAGGAGGGGGTGGAACCGAGAGCGTGTCCTCGACAGCTGGTGCTGCAGGGCCGGGTGCAGTGTGGGAGGAGGGAGGTGGCCTAAAGACTGCCTGGCCTGGCTTTGGGCACGGCCACCCTTCCTGACTCCAGGAAGCCCTTCCAAGGGTAAATAGCTGCCCTTTAAGACACCGCCCTTAGGACTCAGAGGCACTGCCATGTAATTTATGTAATGCCTGCCCTGCCCCGGGGAGGACATTTGTCACCTTGTGATGGAGCAGTCCCCATACTTAGAGGCTCCACTCGGTCCAGACCCCGGAGATCACCTTACACTTCTTGCCCTAAGGGGCATCATCCCCCCAATCCTGCCCACTCGCCCACCGCAGGCCCTTCTCCTCTGAGACTCCTGGTGACTCGGGGATGCTCTTCGGTCCAAGCTCCTTCTGACTCCCTCACAGCTCAGTGGCCGTGGCAGCTCCCCAGGCCCTGGGCAGCCCTAGGGGAGGCTGTTTTCTCTGCTCCCGCCCTGCAGAGTGGCCCAGGGTCTCTGGGCTCTGAGATGGGACCATTTCTTCTTCATACCCAGCCTCTATCATGGCCCTTTGTGCTCCACTCCTCTTGGATTTGGTGCCCCTGGGATGCTGGCCTCTGGTCCTACAGTGAGTAGCAAAGAGCTGCAGGAGAGGGAGGATGTGTCGGGGGCGGGGAAGGGGTATCCTGCAGGACAAGGCACTGTGATCACATGGCGGAGAGGGGAGTCTGACAAAGCGACTGTCCACAGCAGTGAAGGGAAGTGGTGGCGATGGAGACGCACATGGGGCCAGCAGCAGCTGGGAGCCCTTGTCCCTCACCGGCAGCCGAGAGCCTCAAGGGGCAAGCCGGGGAGCGATGGCCAGAACTGGCGGGGAGCTGGTACTCAGGCCCCTGGCAGGAGAATAGAGTCACCCCTCCCTGCAGCCTGCTGGTGCCTCTGCTGGCCAAGCCCACTGGAAGCCAGTGTGCAGGCGGTGGTTCCTGGGCCAGCCTCCAGGGTGCAGAGCAGGGTTGGGGGGAGCAGCCAGCACAGAGGGGAAGACAGTGCATCGGGTCCCCCTACCATGGACCCCACAGGGCCCGAGGCAACCGTGGATGCCAAATAGCTCTCTGAGGTCTGGAGCGTGTCTCTCCAGCAGAACCCCACCCAAGGCTTGGGTGGCCCCAAAGTCCATTCAGCCACCCCAGGCGGGAACTTGGAAGTTGGTTAGGGCCCTCTCCTCCTCCCTCGCCCCACGTACAATCAGCCTCTTGCCTGTGGGCCAGGCCCGTTCCATTCACTCTGCCTGCACGCACTCCCCCAGCTATTCCGTGGGAGGGCAGAGCAGGGCATGCGTAAGCCATGATGAGGACAAGTCGCTTGCCCGGGGGCCCCCACCCAGCCAGCGATGCAGCTAGGATTTGGACCCAGTTCCCACCTGCTTAACCCCTGGGCTACCCTGCCTCTCACATGGGCTCTGCAGCCGCCCCAGGCCTGCTTTTCCGAGGGAGGCCCTGAGCCCAGCCGCCCTTCCCTCCCGGGGCTCATCTCACACCGCCCTCCCGCCTCCCAAGATGCCCTGAATCTTTCAAGTGCTTCTTCGCCTCCTCGTTAAGGCATGGTAGTTGTCGGATCAGAGAGAAACTTTAGAGGCCTTAAACATCAAAAAGATGATGATGGCTTCTTTCCACCCTCCCATATATAATTAAAAGCAAAAAGTAAATCCATAAAATCAGGGTAAAAAAAATGTCAGGAAGTTCTGATTTATCCTTAGAGGTTTACTTTGATGATTTTGGAGGCAAATATCAAGTATCAGATTCTTCCTACACGATTTTTCCTCATTTTTAGGAGGGGAAGGTTTCCTGTTTAGTTGCCTGCCTCGTCTGTCTGGGAGTAACACGGTTCTGGAAAGAGCCATGCACCATCTCCTTTTTTCCCTGAAAAATCAGAGTGTGATTCCCGTTTCCGTGGCGCGAAGCCTGCTTCAGCTGACAGAAGGAGTTGCCTGCACGGGTCAATGCCAGACGGGTCAGAAATTTGGGGGCAAATAACCAGAAACAGAAGAAAGGGGTTTTTCTGTACTCACAATCTCTGGGAAACGTTTGGGAGCAGTCCACGACGTCTGGTATTCTCTCACCCACCCAGGGGTTTAGGAGTGTATAGTCAGCGAGAGTGAGCTGCTTGCAAGTGAAGTTGTGGAGGGACGTTTAAAGTTTATGCTAACTCCAGATCAATCTTGTTTTACGCATTTTACGGATGGGAAACCACAGCCAAGCCCCCTTTCCTCCAAACTGCCCCCCTCTGGGTGAGGCACGGGGACTCTCAGAGATTCCCTGAGTCTTACAGAGAGGATGCAAGTGGCGTCCAGGGGTCCCGAAGGAAAATGAACGAGGTTGGTTCTAAAGCTGGAAGGTGGTTCCACGGTGCCAAAGCACTTTGCAAAACTGCTGCACCCTGCACGGATGTGGGGGCCACTGTTCCACCCCCTCCTCCGCGGAGCAGAGCTAATCCTTCCCTCCCTGCACAGGCTTTGTGTGGTCCTGCACACCGACGGATATAATTATTAGTCAGAGGCAGGCAAGGGCAGGGATGGAGCATGACTCACTCCTGCCACCAGCATCTCTCACCGTGGTGGTCACACGGGACACTCAGGAGGGTGGCTAACCAGTCACAGAACAGAGGACGCTTCCAGCCTGTGCCCAGGAATTCCAGGTTCCACATGCAAAGAATTTTTGAGGCCGAGGGCTGAGTCCTAACCCCTGTGACAGCTTTCTGGGAGGAGAGACCTGCATGGTCTGGAAGCAGTTTGGGGAGCTGTGGACAACACCCCTGCTCCTTCCTTGGGGCGGCGCCAACGTGTTTGAGGTCTTCAAGGTGGAAAGGCTTGAGTGCTTTGCGTTACTGCCCCTGGGGCTGGTCGTGGTTTGACTGCTGCATGGAGAACTGAGGCCAGGAAAAACCAGATTCAAATCCACGAGGCTGACTTCCCTTCCTTACAGGAATGTCCAGGATACATTCCCGCATGCGAAAGCGTACAGGGAAGGAGAGTGCACGCAGGAGGGGATGCATGGTTGAAGTATCTGGTTAATTGTTCTTGTCCTCAAAGTAACTGTTAAAAAAATTAATGACTTTACTTATTTGATAGAGCAGTTTTTGGTTCATAAATTGAGCAGAAAGTACAGAGTTTCCATACACCTCCTCTGACCCTCCATACAGATCCCCCAGTCCGGAGTAGCTTTTTACAGGGAAACAAAGCCAGATGTTCCCGTAGAAGAGAAATCTTTGTGAGGACTGCTGATGCAAACAGACCACTGTTAGCGCTCGCACATTTCTGATTTTTTATCGAGTCTGAGTAGAAAGCCCACCGACCCGTGAGTAACCCTCTCATTCACTGTCTCCATTCGTTTGACGAGTGTCCATTGCTTTGAGCGTCCTCCCTGCCCAGGTGGGGGTGGTGGGCACAGGATGGACTGATGAACAGACCCACCCCGGCCCCCACCCAGCTCATAGCTGGGTCAAGGGTATACCTGCGCGGGAGCACAGAAATGCCCGAGACGCGGAACATCCAGTCCTGCTGGGTGGACAGGGAAAGAAAGTGGTGTCTAGGTGAGGCAGAGCCAAGAGAAACGAAGGAGAAGGGACTTGCAGGACCTCATGACCATGGGATGTGTGGGGAGTGGAAGGAGGCATCCTCGAAAACCAAGACCTTGGACGACTGGGTGGCTGGCGTCATTCACGACGTCAAGGGCACAGGTTAGCAGGCTCGGGGGGAAGGGGGCGTGTTCAGCTGCCTGGATGTGTGTCAGAGGTGCCTGTGAGGACTGTGGAAACAGACATTGCGCACCTGATTTTAAAGGAAGAAGAGGGTTTCTATTTCGATTTTGATTTGGAAAGCGTTATCCGATAGACGGCCCGCGGAACCAGGTGAGGCCACCAGGACGTGTG